>JBCAUI010500596.1:0-13346 GCA_038406195.1 Haplosyllis anthogorgicola | reverse complement strand
TAGTCTCTGATATATGATGTTTAATACTAATACTTACTAGTATCCCCAGATCTGTTTGAACTCCTGAGTTTGTAAGTATTCCTGACACTGCCAAACTTTCCCCTCCCAGCCTTTTCAGCCATTTTGGGCCCCCTGCTTTGAAATGGGTCAACACCATGTCAAGTTTGTGATGTCACTTCCTGTTAGGTTGTTTCCAAGTGAAATGCACATACACAAATGTGAATACGGACAAATACGGTTCATTATGACGTACGTGTGACGTAAAGACTCAAGACAGGAGATTGGCTCATGACAAGAGTCTCAGGCTGTAACCCCTCTGACGAGTTTTTATTTGCACAAATTCTTTATCGGTATCCATGTAATTTGGTTAATTTGGTTTTGATAATGCCAAATGAGCTCAGGTCCATATGGACTATCAGTTAATTGGAAGCTTATCTATTTATTCTACGTATCACTTTCTTTTAGAAAAGAAAATCAGGACTGTCCGTGTCGAAGGAAACGGAAGAAAGGAAAAAGAAGAAAAAGACATAAAATTATCACCTCCAATTTTGTGTATTATATATTAAGTTATGATAATAAACATTACACATTACTGCAATATTACAAAACAATTAACCAAATATATCATCAAGTATTTTATTTTCATTAATTACAAATAAATTGGGTTACATCTTATAAAGTTTTGTTTAGAAAGAAGAAATTTGCAAGAAAGATGGCCCTGTTCACAACCAGCCATAACATGTACTAGAAATAAAGAAAGCAATGAAAATGTTACATTAATTATCATTAAATCATAGTATCCTTTGTACGCAATTTATTGCAGCCTTCAAAATCTGATGAACGACGTTTCTACGTTTCCATATTTGTGATCACGAAAGCGTAACGTCTTAGCAACGGATACAGTGGAACTTCCTTTGGGCGGACCTTCTTTTGCATGACCAAGCTATCTTTGCAAGACCACCAGCTTTTAGATGTAATACATTAAATTAGGTTTATTTTTTTAACCATTTGGATTACGTTGCATGGTCAGGATTTTCAAAGTGTGGCGATCGGAAAAAGAATAAAAACTGAACTAGGTCTCTAAAAAGCCAAACTGTTCATAAAAATAAATAAAATTAATATTTTTCTCGATTGACTTCTGACAGCCTCAAGACTATTGTATTTTGTCGTGCATAATGTGTTTCATCTGCCATATGAGGTTTTGTTTTTGTTTTTTTTGAAATCCCAATTTCAAAGTGCGTCGGGTAATGTAATCCAAACAATTGAATAAAAAAGCCTTGCACAGAAAATAATCCTCCTTTGCAAGACCACCACCCAATTGGCGACCACTTTTCATCCCAAAATTGGGTGGTCGCCCAAAGGAAGGTCTACTGTACTACAATCCTAATGCTTTGGTAGTTTTTAATGTACAAATGCAAGACTAGACGGTTATCCTCAGAAATACCTTACGTATCGGTACACAAACGAACAAATGCACACAGTTTATAACCTTCAGCTGATTATAATTTGACACGACAACGTACACTTCTCCCCAGATAAATATATTTGATGCAATTTTTCGAACTGAATTGAATTGACCTAGTCGTCAATGCGGAGTCGAATTGTAAGGAATATCGATTTATCCGGGACTCAACGACCTGGCGACAAGTGTACTTAGTACAGTTTTGGCAGAAAACGTATTCATAAAAATTCTACAATAATTGTGACGAAGTTTCCATTGGGCATGGAAGTTTCCAACCGCGAACTTATTCCGGTTGGAAGGAGACAAACAATCCGGTTGCACACAACTATTTTATTTACAAGAATGCTACAGATATACCTGTGGTCATCTCAGCTGCCTGTAACTCACTGAAGGTAGATGCTGGGGATTGCAGCTGCATTGCTTAAGGCGCTATCATGAATATTCATTAAAATGACTTAGTTGCTGCACAGGGGAGCATGCATACATATTCCAATTACTCAAATATTGAAATGGAAGAGTTCCCAAATTATTGGACATTAAATGAACGATATTACAACAACAAGTAGCCGACCTCTCAAAGAACACATCTGTTCAAACCATAAACGGCATTCCTTCACTGTCTCATTGGTGCTAAAATCTCTCGCGACTTTTGGAATACAGTAGACCTTCCTTTGAGCGACTACCCAATTTTGGGAAGAAAAGTGGTCGCCAGTGGGGTGGTGGTGGTCTTGCACAGGGGGGTTATTTTCTGTGTCATTTAATGTGTCAGATCTTAAGTCTGACAGCCCTGCAAAGAGAGATTGATCCGCCCGAAGGAAGTTCCACTGTAGCCAGCTTGGTAAATTGGTAGATACATGTACAGGCCGACTAAGAATACCCTTGGAATTACTTCACCATATTCCAGCCCAAACGCTCTGACAATAGTCGAGCGGGGTAATACAGTGGCAGTTCTATGAAAAGTAAAACAGTTGATCAACGGACCAGTAAAGGTAATATGACACGAGGGTAATGCCTGGGTATGTAACGAGGCCATAGTTGTCTTTCAGTTTCGATTTGGAGGTAAATTTGGAATAAAAGTCCGTGACGAATCTGCATTTATGTCATAGCCCTAAATGGACCGTACGAGTTCGCAAGATGATGTGAAAAAAATCAGTGTACTGTATTCTGTTATTATTGTCGAGACATTATTATCTCTGTGGTTTAGAGAAGATGAATATATTTTTAACGTTAATTTAACAACGAAATGGTTGTTGTATATTGATTGATTAAAGAAGCTGGGTAGGAGAGCTGCAGCGCCTCATCTAAGTGTATTCCCTGACCAAACACAATCCCCAGTTTTTGTCACCAGCTTTGGGAGAACTCACTGATGGAAATCTATATTACATAAAAAGACCAGTGACCAGTGAAAAGTTCTTTGAGAATCATCCGTAGTTAGTAGTTTTTTGCGTATGAAATGGATTAAAAGTCGGATTGGTATGTATCGTTGATGATTTTGTGACCATTTTGTCGGGATGAACCATAAAACCAGTATGCTAGTTACCGGTACGCAGTTCTTGAGACCAAAATTATTTCTGCGTAATGTTTAGTCGGCCCTCAGTTTTACTAGGGTATGTCTGCAGAAACATTTATATTGTAGTATTAATATCTTATTGATATACTAAGGGTGGCCAGAAGGATGTAGTCCACGTGTTATCGTGTAAACACTGATGTATGACAAGCAGGGAGATCATGTTTGGTTCTTATCGAGGTAGTTTCTGTGGGTCTCTTTATGTCTGGCAATTTCTTACCGATAGCCTGATACTCTCCTACCCGACATGCTTTGAGTCAAACTGGGGAATAATGCTAAACATACCTCATTTATTCGCAATCAGGATTCATCATTCCAAGGTGTAAAGTTGGCACCAGCTAAATATGCAGAGGGGGTGACTTGAAGTGGAGCCAGGCTGAAGTAGGTTATAGGCTCAAGGCCGCTTGTGCCCCAATCACTTATTGGTAATGGACTCGAATCAATGTTGGCAACGTTCTCTGTCGGGATTAAGGGTTGTAAACCACTGTTCATGAGATTTGTGCACGAGGAAAACAGTCTAATAAGGAAAAGTGAATTCGATTTGATATCAAGAGACCTTGATATCAAAAATTTTCAAAAAGTGTTAGTTGAAGGTAAAAGGATAGACGAACATGTACCTATTTCACCGATCTGAAAATTCACAACTATGACAGTGAAATTGAATTAGATTGGATGAAATCTATGATAGTGAGAAAAATGGTCTTGCCAGAGAAAACGCTTCAGAATCCTGTTACCAATATTCCGTTCATCCCCGATGTAACCATGATCCTCAGTAATCAGTTCTCGGAACGCAAGCCTTTTTCCCTATCCAATCTTTCTCCCTCAGGCATCTCATTGAGAAAAGCTGTGTGTTTCCTGCAGGTCAAGTCCGTCCTTGACAGCACCCAAATCGAAGGTGAAGCAAAATTTGTTCTCTTCATTCAATAATTTTTTGTGGTTGTCCAGTTTTAGGAGGAACATTCTGTATGAATGGAAAGAGGATTTTTCAATACGAACACCGCTTTACTGTGATATCCACTTCATTTCAAGCCTTCGAGTGAGAGAGGCATTGTTCTGTTGAAGACTACACTAATTAACGGTATTGGAAGTAACAGTTACCATTTGTTGGAAAATACAAATTCACATCTTGGGCCTCATAGAAGGTAGGAAATAGAAGGTTTCTGTCGATATGTAACTGACAGACAAGACGAACGTATTATAGAGAATCAATTAAATCCTTCGTATATGTGGTACATGACTGAAACTTTATATAGCATACTTGACCTTTTTTCTTCTTGGTCTTAAATACTGGCAAATATTCAGGTAGAAACTTGAAGGCAGTGAAATGTGTGGCTTAAACGTAGATTTACTTGTTAGGGAGGCTGTGGTGGATCCAGAAATGTGCAGTCGGTATACCTAATATATGTGTCGCAGTGTATGTGCAGGGGTAGATCTAATGTATTAGAAAATGAGGAAACGCCTACATTGTTCTGTTATGTAACTTTTCATTGTAAAGGAAGTATTTTCTTTGAGTCAAGAGGATGGAACTGAAGCTAAACGAATGTGACTTTAAGATGTGTACTAAATTAAAATATCACTCACTTAATACACTTCTTTTGTACCTGTTTAATGTTTCATTGTTATCGAAACCGTAGGCGTCGTTGAGCCAAAATGCGCTTTCGATATTCTGAACAAGTTTCACTTCACTTTAGGTCTGATACGAAGTAATTATTGACAGACAGATATGTTTTGTCTGTATTGATTTCAGAATTAGGAATGTGGCATACAACGTTGACAGACGGCATATTAATTACATAGATTCAAGATCAATAGGCAGAGGTGAAACTTTTAGAGTAACGTTTTATGCTGGGAAGCTCGAAACTCTGAATCCTCCCAGGAAAACGTGTTATACATACACACAATCCCAGTAGATCACAACAGGTCTAACAGATATAGACCACGTAGGACGGCGTATATTATAGGTGCATCGTGAGTACTTTATGTCGAAATTGATCTGCATCAAAGGGTTCATGGAGAGGTCTTCGTTCTTTTATTGCCTTTGGCTGCTCTCAGCTGGTCTGTTCAATTCAGCTGCTGAAACATCTTCAACAGAATCAAGGGCACAGAATGTATTGCTTGCTTCACTGACATCATGTTGTGTGCAGTGATGAAAATTTACCTGTGTTATTGTACAGTACACATAAGAAACTCGCATGCTTTCTTATCGTCTGGTCTTGTATGTATGTAATTTTACAATATTACTAAATTTACAGATATCAGACCACCATAGGCCATACCAATTGGCAACGTTATCGATAGTTCTTTAAAAGCACAATGGCTACTGATGGACAGCAATGGGCCTTTCAGTGGAACAGTACAAGTTCGTTTCCGCAGTATTGTCTCTTGGACAATGGACGACATGCAAGTCTGAAACTGATTCCTTTGAAGACGATAATTCTGTAGTTTTCTTTGTACCACATATTTTTTTCTTTCTGATCAACCATTTGTTCTGTTATTTAGAGTTTACCGTAATGAATCAATCCGAATCCGAATATCAGAAGGCCAAAACACCTCGGTTTACATGGGTGAGCATGTACATTGACTAAGACTCTGTACTACTAGTCTGTAGCCTTACATGTATGACGACTATTTCCGTGACCATTCAGTAATAGCCTTGATTTTCGTGAAACAAATGGATAGGGTAAAGTATTTTGTGTAGATGTTACTAACATGATCATCTCTGAAAAGTTCTTTTAGTAGTGGTTCCGTCTTCAATTAACGATTTTCGATCGTCTTCCCAATTTATGAATTTCAATATGACTGTATCGACATCTGACATCATAAGACTTTTCCGCGGAAACTGTAGAAATAAGCACCTAGGAATGATGTATCGCTGTGTCTGGTATCAGTGTAGGTTTGTCTGATCGAGAAAGTGGGTTCGGCTTTTCTTGGATAAGTCGATTGTCTTCTTTCCTTTGTACAATCACCTCTTTAACAAAGGGGTGGGTTTGTAAAGGTCGAATAGTGAACAGTATTATTGGCAAAAAGATGCTAAATCTCTTTCATGTATACAGGCTCATGGTAAACCACAGACTCAGAAATTAATTATTTTCTTGAAATTACCATCCCACGTATGGTAATACACAGACGTGTCGATGACCATCCATAGCCTCTGTCGTAATTGTCCTGGATTTTGCTTCTGGATAAATGTAATGATGTGACTTTGACATATTGAGAATCTATTCTTGTCAAATAGCGCAAAAATGTCCAAAACGGATCTTAAATCGGATTGCTTCCACGTTCATTCCTTTATTAGAGTTGTTTCTGACGTTTGTAACTTCCACATTCCTTTCTTTAAGAATAACCAATTTTGCAAAATTACAGAGAAATCGCTTTACACAATGAATTTGGCGGTTTCCCACTTTCAGCGGTAAAGAAATAACTGAATTGTTCTGCGGTATCAAACAGCACCTTGAAATGCCTCTGTTTGGGCTTTACACGTAACAAGCCAAACGAAATCTTTTAGTGAAAGTGGTTATTGATTTTCAGCTCAAGTGACCCAACTTTTTGTAATGGTAACTTGTCTACTCTTCAACTTCTTCATATTGCCAAATCGCAGCTGTGTAACTCCACCATGTTCTAATGTAGTTTTTGCGAAGATTACCAATCGGATCCAGTTCATATGTAATTGCCTAGATGACACATGTGTGAATGTATAATTTTGGGGTGATATAGGCAAAATAAAATTCTTTTCTCCGCCCCCGTCGCTCCCCCTCCCACCTTAAAAAGTTAAAATAGGTTGACCGCACCTAATTGTCGTACAATAAAACCTTTACTGATCCGTGGTTCCGAGATAAGAAATTGGGTCATCTTGACGCACACTGATAAAACATTTAACAGAGATTGTGAATAATCTTCAATCTGTTAGGTTTTAGGAAGAAAATTAGCCCATTTTTGTTTTATCGGATGGATCGATGATGATGATGATAATAAATGAAGAAGAGCCTAACCCAAACAGGTTGATCTAAAAATGCCCTGTGTTGTGTAATGCCGTACGTCTTTACAAAGTTGTTTTGCCATGTTTTGTGCATGTACTTTCTAGTTGTGTACTCAGGTTTGTGTGTTTTCTTTAGGGGTTTTATGTTCCACCAGTGACATGCTGTAGAAAAACAGCAACCTTTTTACAACGTAATTCCGAGTGTACGCATATCTTGGATGAGCTTCCTTATCTGAAAGTACAGGCACGATAATTTCTTTTTGCCAACACGAGTACTTGACATAAGAATTGGGATTTACTGGTCAACATATGAGATGTTTTCAGTACCAGGAACTATTTAACACGCGATTCATTGTTACTCTGATGCCACACCTTTTCTTTGGGCATGCAAAAGCGATATAACAATTGTGCTGTGCAAAACGAATTTGTGTTGTCTGATAAGGAAAAAAGTAACTTTTTGATATTTGTAAAATCATAGCAGGTACATTGACATTTAATTTTTATCCGTATTCAAGTTGATTGATGTAAATTTTGCATTTACCGGTATGTACATGTGTGCGGCTTTCTGTTGTCTCAAAAACAATGGAAAGTGGTTTTGTAGCACTTGGCTTTGCTAATGAATCAGATATTATTTCCATATGTAGGCCTGGCAGTTTTATGGAAACAATAGATATAACTGTAGGGATCACCAAACAGTTCATTCAAAAATACCGTATCACAAAACGGCCATGAGAAGTATGTAAATCCGGAACCACATCGCGTTCGACGTAGGTCTGTAATTCGGCTCTGAATCCATGAAATCTAATGCGGTAGATAACAAATTAGTAGGAACCAGTGAGATATTGCTCCGTGCACTACTCAGGCCTGTGAGGCTTTGGGACATTGATTGCCCCCATGTAAAACAGTGGGAAAAAGTTTGCCAAGCAATTAAATGATATGGTCGAGGGATGGCAATTGGTTTGCAATACTCGAGAGGTTATTTCACCATGATCACTACCAGGATCGATCTTTTATTCCAACCTTTTGATGTTTCTGTCCAACCGAGTCTGACCAGTAGTATGCTATATTTTCGAATGGTGCCATTTAAGGACAACTGACAGCTGATATCGTTGTTCTATGTATTGACATTCTATTGAGTTGTTTCGTAGCACAGTGATTTGGTTTGACGTAGTCCATATCACAAACCTATCTAAGTAGATAGAATGAAAGAACCTTCTATTTGTGTGGCCTGGTTACCTGCTTGTATGTTATGAATATGAATGATAAGTATTCCTCTTTCTATATAAAATACCATAGGTCACTTCATTGTCAATTTTGTTCTACGTTATACCGATGTCTCGTCACGTCATAGTAATCTACAACAAGTAGCACTCAGTCATATGATAATAACCATTTTACGTTTAAGAAATCACTTCACACATAACACATCAAAATGTACATGTATTGCCGTCAGCCACAATTCGCCCGTCACATCATGACGTCAAGTTGATACGCAGTCCTTGTACTAAATTGTAGTATTTGTATTTGTGCATCTCGCGCAAGTATGTCAACTGCCCGTTCGCAACATAATACTGCAAAGTAAAAAGTGAAATTTGTTATTTCCATATTTATCTTTCTTTTTTTTCAGCTGCCTTTCAGAAAGAAGCAGGTATCTATCGTTGTTTGAACCCTTTTCGTGCAGAAATGTTTCCCCTATGAGTTGTTTTCTGTTAAAGGGTTTGAAAAAAAGTGGAACTAAAATTTCGTCATAATAAGGTGGTCATGAATTGTAATGAAGATGCATGCATTGTATGAAGAAAATATCTGAATTACCTTGGCGAATGTACTTGCCTTAGCGCATACAAATTCCAAAAAATGATTGTTTTTTGACGCCTTCCTTATTATGACAGTGTCTTCGTTTTCTAAAAAAAATCAGCATGTTTACCAATCGTAATGTTAGATTTTGTACCTCTATGAAAAATATACAGTGTTCTACCTTTTGCACCGAAGGGGTTGACCAGATACCAAGTGTTATTTCATCTTTAATTGAAGTGTACTAAAAATTTAATTTCTCGCTTTGCAGTGAAAATAAATGGCATGAGATGAGATCAGTTCAAATATTCGATGATTAAATTTGTGAATTCCCTTGTGATTATGATAGTAAATACAAATATTTATTTTCTCCTTTTCAAAACGAATTAACGTGCATCAAAGGGGTACAGTAGAATCTGTCTTGAGCGGCATCTGTCTTGGGCGGCATTTTGCTTTTTACGGCATTCTGGTCATCCAAAAGTTGGGTGCCGCTCAAGACAGGTTCTACTGTATTGAGGTTTTCGGGAGGTATCTGCACTTTTTAGTTAATTTTTTTCCAAATTACTTCACTAATTTCTGTTGTTTTGTTTACAGACGTTTTTATTCCCTTTTAATTCAGAACTACAAGGAGCTTTCCATTGCCTTTTAGTGAATGGACTTAAAGTTGAATTGCCCTATTTATTTAGATTGTAAGGTTACTGTGAGCAATTACTGGTTGATTAGTTCTTTTTAACTTTAAAATGTTGAACAACAATAAATGTGAAAAGTTTGAAAGAATGCAAATTTTGGATAAAGTTAAAGAAAGTCACTGTTAAAAAAAAAATTAAGTTTCATCCTGTGTTATTTTAACTAAGCATTTTTGGTTACGTTTCTATCTCTAGGCAGCTAAACAGTTTTTGGAAACGGTAAACCAGAAGCGAAGAGAGCAAAATGCGAGTCCAGTGGCGTGGAACACTGCACTCCGGTTCCTTATGGCCAGGAAGTTTGATGTGCGAAGAGCCGTCGATCTGTACAACTCACATGAGGTAAGAATCAAAACCAGGTTAAAACCCAAGTGGAAATGGTTGTCTTTCGCCATCATGTGTAGGTAGAACGGAATGGGTCAAACAGCCTGAATGGTTATCCCTAATGCCATTTGGGGAGTACCTCAACTTGTTCAAGGAGATAGCTAGCAAATCTCAACACAGAGAGAAGGATCCTTTGCATCGTGTCAGCAATATTTCAAATTCATTTATTTTTCAAAAAGTATGTGCGTGTAACGGTCAGTTATTCAACTACGGTATTTATTCGAATTGAAGCACCCTCCCTAACAGAAGCACCCCTTGTTTTTGGAGGAGAATATATTACTTTTTTGTCCCAACATGAACATTTACTGACAGTTAAATTTTATCACATGCTTTTAATATCTTGTAAGAAAACTTTTGTGCAACAGAAATGTCTCAGAATGTTTAGCATCCTGAACTCAGGGGCTCAAAATCCAGGTCTCTACACATGTAGAATTGGTCCTTGGATTTAATTTTAAAGAGGCACCCCCTCAAAATTTGGTCGTAGCTTCGGGTGCTTCTATTCGAATAAATACGGTATTTCTAGAATAGTGTTCCCACGATTGCTGCATTGCACAATGACATTTTAATGTAAGCAGAAATTAAAAAGTAGAAAGCCACTAAACGTAAGAAAGAAATGAAAATAGAATATAAGTTAACTTGGAAATAGCGAGAATGTAACAAATATAAGAAACGGAAACAAAAAATTTTCAATGAGAGATTCGTTGGGAAATCGAATAGGAAGTTTATAAGAAAAGTAATAAAAGTCCCATAACGTTGCTTCACCAAGACGTACTGAGCACAGGTCACTCTACTGTCCAGAAAATAACAAGTGAATTTTCCTTAAACAGGATCCAAGTCTAGGGATTTTCCTATACAAAGAGTCTGGGATGTCTTTACTTATTTATGAAAGCAGCAGTGTACAAATGTCCCATTTTCCCCTGAATTGTGCCTGAATGTTAAGTGGCACTTGCCTATCCGTGTTAACAGGATAGACCTGTCTCCTTGCAGTGAAAAAAAAAACAAAACCAAAAAACCCCATGAAACATTGTTAATTTGCATACATATGACAAACGGTATGTGCTTTTGTGCATATGTAATTTAGTTCCCCTCCAAACATTTTTATGGTGGATAAAAGTAATTTATTATGATATATGAGTTTGTGAAAACCCTCAATCTGATTGTACGTATTGATTTAAGATTTTAAGTATTCCTGTTCTCTGAAAATCAGCCGGTTGAAGCTGTAGTGTAGATGTTGTAATGAAAGCTGTACAGATTTAGTGCTTACACATATGGCGCTTTGTCAGTTTCTCATGTGATAGGGAGTAGAGTGTGTGGGGAACAGGGATTAACACGGTACCGGATTTAGTCCTGTGACATTAAATTCTCACATTTGGCAACTATAGATCTAATCAGTTGTCGTTTTATCGTTTAGGATGTGAGAAGAAGAGAAGGAATAAACGTTATAGATCCATTTGAGGAATCAGTTCGCCGAGAATTGCTAACAGAAAAATTCACAGTCCTTGTAAGTATGATTTTCACTCATTATTTGCGTTTCACAATAATGAAAAACTTACAAACCTTCACATTTAGAGAAAGGGTATATTTAAGGACTTCTGTAATGTATCTATAGTTCTTGTCCACATGATACGTGAACAATATTGGTTAAACGTCCAGAACAGCCACATCAGCCGTAATAAAAGTAACGAGTTCCCGTTACATGTGTTGATGATTGTATCATTGGCAATATTGAATTGGATTGGCGTCATGTATTGCGAGAAGGCCAATTTGAATTATATCAGTGAATCTTGTTGTAATGTTGTGAGTTACATGTACAATATGTAAATCTCCGTAAGTCGCTGGGAGTTCAAGCCACACCAGTACATGTAAGGCAAATGTTGTAGCACTATTTTGGACAAGCTCCAAGATATTGTAGTCTAAGTCAATCTTTGTATTGTCAGGAAACACTATAATACTCCACATAATGTACACAGCTACTGCCAGTTTTAAGGTCAATACGATTCTTTGTGGCTGACTTTACTTTTGGAAAAAATCCGCCACGAACTAAGTGACATTTCATATTTCACCGAAGAGAGTGATGTACTATTTTTGTTACTGCGTAAGTAAATTTTCTGTTAAACTCAAAAGTAAACAATGGTTATCTTTTGCCACAGAACTGGTTTTTAAGAAGTACTTGATAACTGTTGATAAGAAATGTATGTCGCAAGTCATAAACGCATAGTAAGGCATACGAAAAATAACGTTACGTTAGAAACGTTGAAGGCAATAGCAGGCGTTTCTAGGCGACCAAAACCATGGATACGGTCATGCGAAAACTGGATTTTTTTTGCAAATATATAACGTTCAAGAAAATACCGGTGTCCACTTTTAAAAAAGTTTGAAAGGATCAGCGATTGTCACTTACTGGAAGTGTTACGTTTCCTGCTCAAGGTTAAATATATTTAATGAGAAAAATAAACGATCATGAAGTTAAGCACAATGCATCCGCGTTAAAATATTTTATTGTTGTGAAATGGAAACCACATTGCCTTTTCTGAATGCCCCATACCAATCAATTTGATAAGGTTTTAGTGACATATAAGTTATGAACATAGCAAGTATATTTAACATAAAATAAGTTCGTCGCCTGCTAACAGTATACCTACAGCAGCTCAGACAGTAGAACTTCTTGAGCGCACCCTAATTTATTGTAAGTGTCGTGCCTGTCCAGGGGTTCTGAGTGAAAGTGCCGTTGTGGTAGCACGAAGTGACCTACATAATTCTTGCCTGTGCAGGCAATCCTTACCGGGACGGACACCCAGGACGGGCAGTTAATCACACCTGCTAGAGAGGTACAGATTGCATGCCCCCGTGAAATATTGCCTGCACCATGCCTAGCCAATCTCCCTTAAACCCTTAAGTCCCTGGCAGCAGCCCCCCCCCCCTTATCAGGCGGCTCTGTGAAGTGAAGGTACCCCTCACCGAATGACCACCAGCACCCGGAGTCCAGCCATGCTGAGATCCCTCTCTCACCCCACTCAACATGTGAGGAGTTTTGTTGCTCCATGAAGCGAAGGTTGCCATGACGCACTTATGCGGTCAACTGGAAGGAAACATGTTCCCTTGACAGAAGTAGATTTCCATCTCTCTCAAGGTATTGGGAAATATGGAAATAAAAAATTATTATTATTATTATCATTATCATTATTATTATTATTATTATTATTATTATTATTATTATTATTATTATTATGGAAATCTACCTCCGTCAAGGGAACATGTTTCCTTCCGGCTGACCGCATAAGTGCGTCACAGCAACCTTCGCTTCATGGAGCGGTGCAACTGCTCATGTAGGATTGCCACGACTGGTAATTTTCACTCGTCGACTAGTCGAGTACTAATAGTCATTGACTAATCAATTATTTGAAGATTTCCTAAATGTCCCTGAAAGCTAAAACATATTCACTTCATTACACACCCAACTGTTGTTGCTCATAACCATTGAAA
>JBCAUI010500595.1:0-26537 GCA_038406195.1 Haplosyllis anthogorgicola | reverse complement strand
CCCCCCCCCCCCCCCCCCCCCCCCCCCCCCCCCCCCCCCCCCCCCCCCCCCACCCCTCCTGCGCCCCCTAGATCCGCCAATGTTCTACGTTTTACTTAATTAATTTGTTTATTTATTTGCAAACTCACCAAAGGATGTGGATGGACGTTGCATTTGGTCAGGACTAATTGTACTGCTTGTCACTGAGAGGCGGTTCTGCTGTTCTAACTCCCAGATCCTCTGCTTCAGGGATTCAATTTCTCTGGTCTTGTCTGAAGCCTGGTAAATAGAGGATCATATTCATGTGGATAGTGTTAAAGAATTTAACTCGGATCAACATAGCTAGATTCTAATTTGATATTTTCAACGGAGTTTCTGCGGGATGAATCTTTACAGCTACCGCATAATCATAATCATATCACGGAGCAATAAAATGTTTACAATACGGTATTTGTGTATTAGTGTAACTGAAGAACTATATTCACCCACTGGTGAGTATATGTAGAAATGTGTGTTTTAGGGTAGAATATAATTTGTCTGCTTGAAGAAAACACAATCAGACTAAAAAAAAAAGAACTGCAAAGGGTAATTGCCAGTACCAATTAGGCAACGTTCCAAGCAGTTTCAAATAGCACTTTCACTCTTTAAAAGATACTTAGTAACGTACCACTGTATCAATTTTGTTGACAAGATACTCAATTTTATTCTCCAAGAATCTCATCTTCTTCTCCTGGATGTCCTCTTCTTCCTCCAGACACAAAGCTCTGTCCAGTGGGAAGAAGTCGTATTGTCGACTCACAAGCTGAAGAGAATTCGGAAATTTAAGTGTTTGCAATTATGTAATAATAATTGCCTATTGTCTCTCTAATGTGAAATCACTGTTTCTAGCGTCATTTAATAACGTTGTATTTATGACGTCACGATGTAAACAACAGGACGTGACAACGGCACTACTTCTTGGCGTATCAAAGTGAAACAGGGATAAACTGATGTCGGTTTTCAGGCTGAAGGCCACGTGGTCTTGTCGAATTTTATTCGATAGACAATGAAAGGTTTTGAAGTTCAATCGTTGTGTGTAGATACAACCAAGTTGGGTATTTTCAGAAAATGTCTTTAAAAGAAGAATACGCATTGACATTTGTTACCTTTTTACTGATGTAAGCTTCAATACCAGTGTAATCGTTGGGACTGGTCTCCTCCAGGTGTAGGAAGAGGAACACATAGGCCCACTGGTTGTGCTCAAACTTCACGTGCTTCTCGAAACCCTAAAGTGTACAAGCATGCTCGTTTCAATTTTAGAAAAATAAAATAACTCAAAGAAGCAATTTAAATACTGTTGAGTTCAGTAATAGATCTAGAAATAGCTCCCTTTGTTCATTAATATTAGCGATTTTAGTAATAATATCAGCATAAATTAGCGAAAGACTACCGGTAAAACTATATACTTATGTTAATTTTTGTTCGGTCACACTCGCATTCGAAACAATCCCTTTTCCTTCTTAACTTACAGCGTGTCTTCATAAACTACATGGTCCTTCCTTAATGGTCCATTTTCATGGGAGCATTTGTCATGGCCCTTAAGGCTGTCACGCTGGTCTAGGAGCGTGCACCCATTACAGGGCATTGATGTTTCTAAACGCATCCAGTAAGGGGTATCACTGCCTTGTGAAAACAGTAACAGGGCCGCTTAACTCAACGCATGCTCATCGCAATGCTGCACACCCACTAATTTTTGACCGTGTAGTTTATGAAGACGCGCTGTTATCCAGTTTCTTACGTACGAACAAGTGCAAACCAACTGAATAAAATGCACCGAAAATAAACAATCAAACTTGCCCCAGGTTTCTTTTCGAACTCATGGCTCTGTCTGCCGCAGATAAAACAGGCTGACTTCATTTCATTATCAGCTTGCCACTGTAAAACAGAACACATTTCAACCATGCTTACCAATTGGTTCAGTTACCTTATGTTTGAGACAGGGTATTTTGGATGGAAGCATTTGCCTGATTACCCTCGTGTTTACATTTTGCATGTGTATGTTACGAAATGTGATGCAGCCTTCCTGCTGCAGCATGAGTTAAAGATGTCTCAAGACACACACTAACTGTGCTTCAGTTACTGACTGCATTCAGTCTTCCTACTTAACACAACATGTCACAGACAACAAACTTTCCAATTGGTTTATTAGTTTATGTACAACATTGTTTTATCCATCTCTTATCCAAGTTCAAACTTATCCAAGTTCAAATCGTATCTTCATTGAGGCTGCATGTGTTTTACCAAATAATGAATACGTTTGCAATTAAAATTCACGAACTTGTGGAAGGTCTTTTTAAAGAGTGTATGTCCGTTTTCACAATCAGGGTATAAGTACATCTGCTGGGGTAAGGTAGGCGGAGCTTGTTGGTAATAGCTAGCGGTGTCTCCTTATTCCCGGCACTTCTCTTAACAAACTATTCATGTTGTAATATCTGCACCATACCTTACTATCTCGGAGTTCAGCAAATGTATCGACAATAATGCCGAATACGATGTTGAGTCCGATCGTGGAGAAGAGGATGAAGAAGCTCAGGTCCAGCACAGCTTTGTGTAGTATGTAGGTGAACGGTTTCCCTTCTGGTATCTCTATACCCTGTGATAAAAATATATCTGTAGAAAATAGTACAAGTACTGCAAGTTCGATCAAAGGAAATAAAGACATTAGTAAGTCTAATATGCTGATATGCAATGCAAACTGTGAGTCAAACTGTGAGTGCAGATATCAGTGAATGTCGCGCTGGCGCGCTCACGCCAGTGAAGCTGCCCAAGATATGCAGATTTAAAACGGCATAACCAACCCAACTTTAAACAATGAAGTGTTAGTCCTTTCTGTTCTTAGTGTTCGCGCGTATGGTTAAGTTCGTATATCAGGATGCCCAAGTATGTTCCCCACAAATATACTTTATTGTATGGCAATTCGTATTTTTTTTTATACCGGAAACAGTTTAGTATAACAACTTTTTGGAACATTGCAAAAGAACATATATTCCATGTTTTGACACGTTTTACCTTTGTATGAAGTTACATTTGCACTTTGAAATTTTAAAATGAAAGGTTGAATATCTCAAATATTCTAACTTATAAAATGGTTAGCTGCAAACTACTGGTACGTACTTCTAATAATCCGACAATTAATCCGACATGGTGCATTGTGGTAAAACACTGGTACATGGTGTCGCACCACAGGCCCGCTGTAGAGTCGAACAACTCACGGTAGAAAGCGAACGAGATCTCAGCGTACATGAACAACATCACAAGCGCCAGGAGATAGATCAACAACAGCGACTTTCCTGAAATATGTGCATATATAGGTCTTTAATGTATCAAGTATGTTACCATGGCAATATTGAGTTTATCTTTTGTATGACAAATTCATGAAAGAAAAACATGAGAAAAATAAACATCGATGTCAAATGTGAAATGTTGATTTGAAACATGAATTAAAATTGTTTTTGGGTCAGCTTTACCAGTTCAGGAATATTATCTCAATGTCGGAACATTTCAGAATAAAGAGATTCTATGTTCTATTTTTCTTCTGTCAACAACAAAAGATATTTACTAGAGTAGATCTTAATTCTCTATTTCTCAGCCCGGGATCATAAATTCGGATTGTTACATAGAGTAAGCACTCGGAAACCAAAATATTTCGCTTGCTTTTGTAACAGCTGTAAAAATGTACAGACAGATGATGTATGATAAATTTCTGGACGACTTAACAAGGATCCTACTCTCAACAATAATGATATAAAACAATTGGCAAATACAGTGCTTTGACGCGAGGTTTACAAAAGCAAGCAAAATATTTCGGTTTCCGAGCACTTACTCTATGTTGCCTTTCTTACAAATAATCTATTTTAATAATTCTTTTTAATTGGATTTGAATTCTAGTTACCATTCTTAGTCACGGCTTGTATGGCTCTCTTGATGAGTTGATTGAACTCAGCCAAGTGTAACAGATGGAAGACGAAGAAGTATCCCCAGAATACTGATCCAAGTACAGAAAGCACCAACAAACTCTGTGCAAACAAACATTTTATTCATTCTTTAGGGTTTTAGGTTTTTATTTTATTGTTTGGCTAGCATTTCCGACCGCATTTGAATCAAGATTAAAGTTCACATAGAAGGCCACACACGGGGAAACAGTCTTGTTGTTGATATTTATGAACATTTTGACTTTTCTCATAGAGAAAATCTTAATTTCATTTTCATTTGTTTTCGTTTTCCACATTTTAAAAATCCCATCAATGCAATGTAATCCAAATGATTAACAGCGAGCTTTCATAACCCTTATCGCGCGTGCAGTTACAGTCCTACGCCACTTCTTTTAGCATTGGGCTCATAGGCTTAACATTACAGCGTTAGGGTTAATGCGTTAAGGTTTATGATTTTTTTTTATTACAATAAATATACAAATACAGCCATTAATCTCACTTTTATTGATGCATGCAAACGAATTTATTTAAGCATACATGATTAAACATTCATTATAATGATAAATTACTCGTCTGTAAGAATGAAAGTTTACTTACTAAATACCAGAATGTTTTGAAGCTGATGATTGCCTTTTGTAAATTACCATCTTCTTCAGTTTCACTATCATCGTCATCACCTGCTCTAGGTCTATGAAGTAATATATTGCACAAATGAACTATTGCGTCTACCGAATTTGGCAGTGCATTCTCTTCAAATTTTCAATTTTTTTGTTGGACAAGGGTCCATTTGTGGAACCACTGATTACCCCTATTTTAAACTTCACGTGACCCTCCCTGTGGGTTTTAAAGCCAGGGTGGATCTCTTGCCGGCACTCTTTCTTGCTTGTGTGTGTTGATCTCAAAGATCACATCAGGGCTACACCTACCTTTTCCACCAATTTAGTTTGCCAGACTTTTATTTAAGGAAAGAAATTACAAGACTGATAACTATTTACCTCACACAACTCCACAATGACTTCACATCTGGTAGTGTCGGATGATACATGATAAAATAGGCAACTAAAACACCCAGAGTGACCACGTTGTGAATAATTCCAAACACGAGTATGGCAATAGGCCCCGATTCTCTCTTGTGATCAGGTTCCACGCTGTAATGTGCATCATAAAAATTAAATGCCTTGATTGGTAAAATGTATGTGGAGAGATACCATCTCTCTGGCAAAAGATACTGTATTCATGTGACAGACTTTGCAAACGAGTTTGTATTTATTCAACTACCGGTCTACCGAATGTTAAGATTACTTTCTATTTTGAAAAAAAAAATTGCGTCATATATTTCATAGACAACATAACGTTGTAACATGCGTTCTGTTGTTCTGTATGCCGTGCTTGCAATTGTTTTTTTTTTTGATGGTTTTTATCAGATTTTTATGCCTAGCGAACATCAATCGGTTGACAAACATTAATTTATTAAAAGAACCTGCACCTTTGTAAGGAGATTTTGAGAAGATATTAATCGATTCCAGTGATGGACCAAACATGATTTCTGTAAGATGATCGATAAAGAACTGTAAAATCTCTGCTTATAAATATAATTATATTAGATATAGAAATACTAAACGTTTGTCATCATAATTCTGAAATAAAAGGTACGTACACAGAGGTGTCATCATTTGCCTCCCATTCAAAAGTGATAATGATGAGTATAACCAGGCTGAGTAGTAACATGCCATAGTTCAGATGCCTCCTGAAGAAGGATACATTTTGAATATGAAAGATGATGTTTAAACATTTTACTAGGTCCATAAATGTGCAGAAAGAATACAAAACCTTTAAAAATTGAGACAGAATATACGGGAAATAACTGACTTTGCTGAAAAGGCTGAAATGAGGAATGGTACAGTAAAATTCCTTATTTATGGCCAGATTAGGATTGCCATAAAAGGGAACAGCATTTTGGTGCAGCTTTGAAGAAAACATTTGGAGCAAATATGGCCGTAAACCAGGGGTGATCGTAAAAAAGAGTGGCCGTAAATAAAGAATTTTACGGCAGAAAATGTTTCAAGCTTAAAACTCTCGGATAGTTATGACAGCTGTTAATACGAGTTGTATGCTTTAAAGTTTAACAATATGTACCAGAGACGGATGAAGAGAGACTTGACAGGGTTTTTTCTCGCGGATCTGGTGTAGACGATCTCCCGCTGGATGTCGTGCGCCCACGCCATGTAGTCGTTGATCTTCTCGGAGGCGGTGCGGTCCACGGCGTAGTTAAACGCCTCCTTCACGCCCTCGTCCAAACACGTCTGAATAAAAATAATGGTCATTGGCTGATTTAGGGGGCGCCGAGGCACACGCTTCCCCTACGGCAGGATTTTTTCTTTTTTGTGCAGTTTTCGCTGACGTTTAGCTATTCTCCTTGCCTATCTTCGGCCTGCTAGCTGGCCATGTAACTAGTCTGGAATAGCTAACTTTTGGTCGGGTGAAGGTAAACATTTGACTAGACTGAAGGATAGGAGAACCAGGCAGCAACATGTGCAGCCTCGTTTTCACTTTGTTAAAAGTCAGCAGTGGTGACTGGTTAGATGGCACCTGTCACTAGTCCTTCTTTCAATAGAAGAATGACAGACAAAAGATGACGCCACTAGTGCTAACGTTCAGCTGAATTTTTGGGCAAAAATAGGGTTGACGCCCCTGGGCCGCCCCCTCCCCGTATGGGAAATCCTGGATCCGCCGGTGATGTTGAAGAAAACATTTGCAATAACAAGCTTAACAATTGCTCTGATTT
Source organism: Haplosyllis anthogorgicola (assembly GCA_038406195.1). Taxonomy (NCBI): domain Eukaryota; kingdom Metazoa; phylum Annelida; class Polychaeta; order Phyllodocida; family Syllidae; genus Haplosyllis; species Haplosyllis anthogorgicola. Next base: position 19,802 of record JBCAUI010500595.1, on the reverse strand, counting down.
CCTATCTCTGGCAGAAAACTCACTCTTCCTTGATGTGAGCCATCACCATTAGGTTGTCAGGCATGTCTGTTTACATTCCCACGCAGGGTAGTGTTTAGCTGTTCCCTCTCCACATGTGCCAATTTTACACCTGGTGTAATGAAGCAAGTCTGTGATGTAAGAGGATACAATCAGCATCTCCCATGATTAAACTGGGAATCAATGCATAACTCTTTACGTGGGAATAATCATCGCATGCTACAGTGCTCAGAAGAATAAATACATATTTGTTACATGTGTTGGTGACTGGTGACAATTTTGATATTTGACATCAAATTTATATGTTGGTAGGTGCACTTACCTTGTCATTTACTGGAAAGTACACTTTATGGAGTATTTCGTCCTTGACGATTTCTACGGCCATCGTTTTTCTTTCATACGTCTGCCAATCGAATGATTCGTCACCAACTGTTCCAGAAAATAACATTTTGAAAATGTCCATGGTCCAATGATTACACATGTAGGATATTGAATCATTCTATTAAAATATAGACACAAGTAGAAATGTTACCGTGAATTAGGCTCCTCAAGTCAAGCCTTGGCTAATATCCGGCAAAGTGTACAGTAAATATTACACACTTTATTCAAACAGCGCGTTTTAATAAACTTTAATGCACATCCCTTTGTACACACATGTGTTAAGTTCCGAGAAATTGATGCTTTAAGAGTAGCGTTACAGTAGCATTATTGCAGTTATTTCCTTATACTACCAGATCAGTGTTAGGTAAAACGAGTTGTTTGAGTAAAACGAGCTACAAATGTATCCAGCAAGTAAGAGGTCTACCCTACTACGTAAGTGTGGACTCAAAGTCCGGCAGCAACGGCAAGGGTAACGGGTTGGCGTAGGAGGCATGTTGGTAGGGTTCTCGTACATGGTTGTGTATTCTTAGTTTCATTTCGTGGGTCTTACCTTTCGGCAGGTCTTTGATGATATCCAGATCACACATACGTTTGAGAATGTGAAAGAACTGACGGGCCACCTGGTCACTGAGTGAGCCATGCTCACTGTCCTGTGAATTAATGATAAAAGGAAATGATTTTACTTTTGGTAAAAGGCATCTAATTACATAAAGTTTGAAAATTAAAAGCAATTAAACTGTATTGGAGATGTTGAGCAATACAGCAGTAAATTACAATTGAACAAAACCCACTTTGGAAGGTAACACCTTTTCGGTGGATTTTCACTTTATAGTACAAGGTTTACACACTACAAAGGTGAGAGGTAGTTCCGCTATACGGCAGAAACATGCGGCAAATGTTTCTTTACATTGTTTTTTTTTTCAAATTTAGAAATAGAAAATATTACCTGTTGAACTTGACTGCAGGCAAGAATGACATGAGCAATATTTCTCGGTTCCAGGTTCTTCAAGACAATCTAAAGGTAAATGTAAGTATACTTTTTTATAATAATTAACACATGAAATATTCACGAAATTTTCTGAATTAAAATAAATGCTGAAGATTTCAAAATGTGGTATTAATACTACGAAAACGTATAAAAGCTACTAAAACAATAGGCAACATCTAGGCTCAAGGTTATGTACAAAATACGCTGAACAGACTAAGCAACTATCGTTTACAGCACTTACCATATTCTGGCAAATTATGAAAGAAAAAGTGACCTTTTCATTTAAAGTGAACGGAAACGAAGGAAAAATTCTTTTAAAGTATTTTAATAGTACAATACTTTAAAAAAAATTGTCAACTTTTTTCTATCTTTCTGAGTTTCCTTGCAGAAAGGCTCCATGTCGTGTGTGGTTCTTTAAGATTTCTTTTGTAATTACCTTGGAAATGTTGACACTTGCATCATGATCTTCCGTCGGTTCCTTAAAGTTCTCTTCCGTCATGCACTTGAGAAATGTGCTGATACTTAACCAGAGCTCTAATACCTAAAATAAAAATATAACTTTGACCATGATTAATCATAATTATGTGCTACTTATTCATTTCTAGATGTAGGGTCAATGACTACAAAATTGAGGAAATAACTCGTTTCCTTCCCACTGTGAGCCAATTTTCAAAAAAGTCTTTTTCGCGGTGAAATGTTGAATGAACAAATACAAAAGCATGAAAAAAGTAATATTCCGACTGCCTCCTGAGGTATCCTACTACTGGTCTTCAATAACAGACGGTAATGAAACTCATTTAATAAAACATGCTGTTTTGGGCCTGCAATTTATGGTCACAAATGGCAGGTGGTCTGAAGCACAGGAGTCGTAAAAAGCAGATTTCGTTGTACAAACCTGTTGTGTAGAGCATCCGGAGAAATCCTTACACTGTAATATGTAGTCAATAGGAATCAAAGCCTTAGCATCGGTCACTGCCAACTGATTCTTCTTGTTAGCCTGGAAAATAGGCATCGTAAGTATTTACATGTCGAAATTGAAGATTTTACAGATTCTCTCATTTACTCAAAATTACACATAGTCTCAAAGTTGTTGTAACATTTTTTATTTTTCAATAAGGTGTAAAATGCTATGATTATGAATATTCATACATAGGATTATATACGTGATGCCGAGAATAGTAGTGTTATTTGAAGAGAAAAAAATCAAAGACAATTAAAAGATAAGTACACCGATATGCTGACTCTTATGCTGAGTGCATGCACCAACAATGCAAGCTCAATCCAATCCAACCCAATCTAATCAAGTGCTAGCGTACTTACAGAAACCAGCTCAGTTAGGGCCTGTGTAAGTTGTGTTACTATGGAGATTGTTGTATCCGTGATGTTGCCATAGAGATGCGTCAGGAATCCGGCTGTTTCTGTCACGAGATTAACCGTCTTGTAATTATCTGGTTGTTCTCTCAAATAGTTCTACAAATGTGTAAAAACAAAAAACAAAAACAAAAAAAAAATCATATGCTGATACATGGATCTATAAAAATGTTGACTTTAAAATGTGGGGTTTTAACATCAGATCAGGCCAGTAAGTCAAAATATTAGACAAAACCAAAGACCTCGTAATATCAAAATATCGACGATGAAGATTCCAATTCTCCAAGTATCTGGATTAAATGGTGAAATTGTTTTACAAGTTACAGCTTTTTAGGCGGAAGACAAGCTCTGAATATAAATACTGAAATACACGGCTTCAGGCCGCAGCCAATAGATAAGCTGTACAGTAAGTTTTATGCCGTCGCTTATGTTGACTTCAGTTAGAATTTTACCGTACCCTAGCCACCGGATAAATTGTACCATAAACCAGAAGATCCCATACCCTTTCTATCCATCAAGAACTCATTAACAAAGAACAATCTTAACACTAGTTAATAAGACAAAGAAAAGAAGGGCAATATTGTCCCAATAGATTACCTGGAGATCTTGGTGTTGTCCATTACACATTGCTGCAATCACCTCGAGAACCAGCCCGAGAGAACCTTCGTCCTTAAACTCTAGATCGCTCCCTTCATCTTCTTTATTTAGGATATTCATCTTTAAAATATAAGCCAACATAATTTATTTGATATACTATAGTCCCACAAAAATACAGGGATGTCATCGCTTATTTTAGTGAGTGACATTGTCGGCTTTGGATACAATACACTATTTAATATAAGCGTTAATGTTGACATATCTTATGTGTCATCGGCCAGAAAAAAAGTGAAATGCTACCTTCTTTGCTGCATTGTTGTTGTTTAGGTTGATGTTGCTGTTGTTTGATACGGATTCAAGATCCTCATGTTGTTTCTGAAGTAAAATGAGAAAGTAACCAGGTGCTTATCTATATGTGATTTACAAATCCATCCAACACACGTCTTTTCGAGGCATTTTAATGTAAAAATGACGATTTACATGAAGCTCATCTGTTTCTTCATCCGTGGCGAGATCTGTGACTTTATCCTGACTCTTGCTCTGTTTCATGGCCGCTTTGTGCTGAGAAACCAACCATCTCCTGTAATTGTAGATAAGAAACCGTATGCAAATCAATTGACGATGATAAAGCTTATCACTATCCAAATAAGGACTATATTCCACCCGCTGACAAGTCATCTCATCCCCGCTCTACCAAGCAGTTCCCGGAAGGCTTCAACATTACCAGAATGCCTCACCCTGGAAATAGGCAGTTTTACATTGCTCCAAATTTCCCTTGATTAGGGAAAATTATAAACTTTCCCTATCAACTCAAAGAGTAAACTAGCTCAGTCGTGTATCCAGATCCTTTTCACCAAGGCTTGACACTGTGAGTTGCGATTGAGCCTATTGGTTCGTTTGCAAAGCGCAACTAAGAGGGAAATCTTATAATGATTGTTTTCAATCACACAGATGAAATCGTAGTTATTAAACAAAATATTTTATGCCATTGAGATATTATTACATGATACCAGACCTTTCTTTTATCGCCACAGCAGACAGTGCCATCCTATCCTTTATACCGGCGAAGAACTTCTCCTCCTTGGTGCTCTTGAAGTACTGGTATAAGGAATCCTGCGAATGTTGAAATACAGTTAAACCTGATTGAGCCAACCAGTCATCGGCGAACAGTTATCAATTGTCATCCGCGTTGTACAATTTGGGTTACCATTGCATTTGGCATACCTTTTCAATTCATCTTGTGCTATGCTGATTTGACTGGGCTTTTTATCTGTGTGTTGATGAAATGCATGAAGTGGATAATATTTATATGTAATTTTCGAGGTAATTTCTGATTTTTAAGCTTACTTGCACTTCAGTATTGCCGTCCCATAACATTGCAGCCATAAACGCTAAAGCCTCTTTGACCACAAAATCAGCTGTCCCACTGAGATGTAATACTGTACTCTCTATGGCACCCAACTCATTCAGTGCTAGCTGTACCGCTTTTACGTTCTCTATCTCCCTAAATACAGTTCACAGTTCCCTCGATAATAATTAAATGATTCGTTAATTTGAAAATAATAAAACGGATACTTAAAAAGAGAATGTTAAGGAACAAAACGCAACTGTTGTAACAAAGCACGTGTTTAGCGTTGTAAAATAAGCATTTATATACTTGAGACATTAAAAGGTGCATTTTAAATGTTCTATCTTTAATCAGACTTTACTTTCTAAATTAATACTTGGTAAGTGTAACTACATCCTCTTTTTTAGATTATGTAGATGTACAGTATTTTCATAATAAAAATAAAATCGACTGCATCTTACTTTTGGTACACTTTCCTTTTCTTTTGCCATCCAGATGGCAACTTCACTATCTGATTCTGTATCATGGCGCGTAATAATTTCAGGCATTTACTGTCTAGAACTTCCTGGTCCAGTCTTTCCTTCTCTGTAGTTCGTGGATTATTTCCCGATATACTATCAACATAAAACATTATTTTAAAACCACAATAAAACCTGTAATTTACGACAAGTTTTATGGACTTGATTAACTGGTGGTCATAAATTACAGGTTGTTTTGAATAGAATTATAGTTTTGGTTCTGTAATATCAGGTCACAAATGACAGGTGGTCGTAAAACTCTGTGGCCGTAAATGACAGGTTTCACAGTAAGTGATTTGTTACAATTCCTTGCTCTCGTCGATAAATATCACTCACCCCATCTTGGGTTTATCCCATGGTAACTGTTGGCATACCCTCCATTTCAAAGTTTTAAAGTTTGTTCTTGAGATAACTATAATCGTAGACCTGATTCACCTTAATTGGTCAATGAGTTTCTTCGCCGCAAAGTATTTCATTTTTCCATCCCGTTCTTGGTGTTGGGTGAAGTACCGAACGTGTTGGTGAAATTCTTGTCCGAGCGGTAACGTCTCATCTCCGTCAGTCTCTGTGTTTTCTAGAATTAATATCGAAGGTTATGGTAATGATGCAAGTAAACACCCAAGTACTAATTGGCTAATTTAATTCAAGTTACTAAAATTTACATATTTTGAATTTAACAAGTAAAGACCTGTTATCATTTTTTAAATTAAATAATGTCAAATAAATAAACAAATGTTTGTCCGTCTTACTTTGCTAATTTTGTGGCCCTGTACATAACAAGCATGGCAAATGTACCTGCATTGCTTGACGATCCACTTTTTTTTCCTTTTTTGTTATTTCCACCATAGAGCTTCTTGTAATTTGTAGCAAATTTATTAAACATCCTATTCAGTTCAATTTCTTTCCCATAATGTTGTTCGTATTGCTGAATTACAAGAACGAATATGTGACAATTTATGTAAGTGCTTTGGTGGCAACCGTCGCAGTCCAAGTGCGGAAACATTTTGTTGGGAAACTGGTACCCCTGTTTTAGAATTCGAGAACTCCATGCAAAAGCGTGACATCTTACCTTCCTTGCAGCAGTCACAAAGCAGTTAACGTTGTCAGATTGAAGAAGTTTCTTTAAACCTTGTAAGACCTGCAATTGTTATTGTGTGTATAAAAATAATGCTATGTGTTACCAGACCTGGTGGGACATTTTAATGGTATACCATCAATAGAGTTGTCCCCTTAAAGATCTGGACGGTTAGTGTATATTTTGTCACAAGCACATTATTCTTCATGTTATATATTAATTTGAACACCGATGGTAATTTCTAAATCTTTCATATCGATGTGAAATATCTTTTGCAATGTTAAATTAGTTGATGAGTGTATAATATGAAGTATATTTTGCATGTGAAAAAATGTGAACAAATCTTTCGGATCCTTGATGTGACAAGCAGAGTGAAACTCACGTGTCGCGGCACGGATGATCTGGGAAGCACGGCCACCACAGCACCGAGTAAATTCTTCCTGTCTGCTCTATCTGAGAGCAGCGAATGTGTAGCCTGCGTGTAACCCTGCAAATTAATCAAGACCATATTTGAAATATTTCTAAGCTGTTAATCTGCTTAAGGCGAATAAAATCCTACACAATTACTTTTATAACTAAAATTGTTTCTATTCCCTCTGCGAGAGATAAAATTTTACTTGAATTCATCTTTCTTTCTGTACATATGCCTTTGGATAATTCAATAAATGAAATGTTTCGATTAAATTTTCAGGGTTAACATGCAGTACAGGGTGTAGCGGAATTCTTCGAATTATATGTACTTGGGATATCGATTTATCCGAGATCGAATATTCCGGTGACATGTTTACATACAATATCAGAATGACAGACCTTAAGAGCGTTGGACAAGCGGTTAATGATCAGCGCTTCATCTACTGCCGCATCAATGTGCATCGTTTGAAAACTACTGGTGAAAAACTCCTGAAAATTGCACAGGTTAAGAATAGTTTATTATTCAGGTTGCGTGCTTCCTTAGTTATGGTTATGGTTATGAGATTTATATACCGCCTCTCCACAGATTTCACATCGTACCATAAAGTTCACTTGTGCAAGGCCATTATTGTTTTCATTCTTTTATGAGGAGGAGCCACCTCCTCCCAGATCAACTCCCTGGGGAGCATTCAGGTGACATATGGTAGCTATATCCACATTCCTGTTTCAGCGCATCAACCTGGGGAAACACACATCGTTTCTGCATTGGCCTTCTCACACACTCCTCTCTCACTTTCGGTCACCAAGGTAGAAAGTACAGTGGTTGGGCATGTTCCGACAAGTATTTGCGCTAAGTACCTCAGTTTAGAGATATTTGCTTTGAAAACTTAAACTGACATTACTTTGTAGGCATATTTAAAAAAAAGATCCATAACAATTAAAGACCTTTAGTATAACTAAACCACAATCATTTATTAACAACATGCACTTTTGACTTTTGAAATTTGTTGTAGATGTCTGTTTTTTTCCAATAAGTTTTCAAAAGGTTACCTGCAGAAAAGGTATTGCGCTTGTCGTCAGATAGTGAAGCGATCTGTAGTGATTCGTGGCATTTTCTGCACTCCACTGGTTCCTTAATGTATCAAACGACATCACTTAGACAAGATTTTATTTTTACAGTGCATCTCAACTGTCTCGAATCTCAAGAGATATAGCATCGTGATAAATAGAACATCAAAACAATTTATTTACTGTTAAGATTTAAATGATTATTATTGATCTATTTTAACCTCATACTGCTCTTTTTGTAATGTTAACGTGTGTTAATACCTTGCTATTGCCCTACTATTGTCATGAAGTTCTGACCAGCTTACACTGTAGGAAAGAGTGATACATGAAGATTATTGTTTCAATGCTAAATTACAATTAGACATAGAAATACACATGCAAGACGATTTGAGTACCCGTTTTAGAGTTAAAACTACTGCTATTCGTCTACCCATTTCATTCAATGAACTAAGAAAATGTTTTAGGAATAGCTTAGGATTTAACTACAGATTGAGCTATGACTGTGCTATTTTGCAAGTTTCTATGTTCTATCAGATTATTTTGAATGTTGTTTATGCATGATACAACACCTCTTGACTTTGCACATGAGTTCCTTCAGTGTTTCACGATCGTGTGTTCCCAGTTTTGTGACCTCATCCATGACCACAGCAATGTCCTTTAGTAGGGACCAAATTCGCCTAAAATAATTTTGATTTTTTAACAACTATGGCGTTTCACAGGCAAAAATATTAGGTAAGCTCTTTAGTAGCATTTTTTTCTCTGTCGGTTAAAGATTAAGGGGCTTTGTCTTGAAGTACTTTTAAGGATCATTCCCTTAATTCCCGATGGAGTCTGGCACTGTGGATTCCTGTGTGCATTTCTGGCTCTTGTTTTCACCATTGCCCACCATAATAAGTAGGGTGTGTGGCCTGTTCGGGTATTTTGCGATGATAGATAACTTTTGTGATCTGATATTTTCGGCTATTTTTGTGACATATTTTGATGGAATTCTAATTCTAATTTTTGTGATGCTGAGGTGACTCGAAAACTAGGTCATATAACTAGGTCATTTATTTTTTTTATCATTTGAGTGTCCAATTTTTGTGAAGTTAACTAAAAAAGGATTCTATACGTTTGTCATTTACATACGCGCTATTAGCTTTATTGTAATAGTCTTGAAACAATTGAAAAAAATGTATGTAAATGCAGCACTTTACCTGTCGTGGTTAAGACTGATCTCGGTTTCAGAGAATCCCATACCCGTTCTGAGGTATACCCACTGTAAGAAACGCAGGTGGGCAGCTTTTATATGGTTACCTGCAAATCGTAAATACTAATACATGATAAATCATGGATATTAACGTTAACGAAAAAGGTGTCAGGCTAGAGGGATCACTAGAAAGTCACGACATTTAGCTAAATCGAAGTACACCATCATGTAGATGAAAAAATCAACTTGATTAATAAAAGGCACCTAATTCTGGTGAGGCCAAAATGTCCAGCAGATGGTCCAGGGGAATTGCGTTCTGACAGATTGACTCAATTAGTTTATTTTCTCCCTGAAAACAAACAGAAGATCTATTTGTATGAGGTATTGAAAAAGTGGCTGTTTGTTTGGTGTATGGAAATCATTAAATCCGTTTATTTGTTTAACAAACCTCGGCACATGTCGCAAACAAGTCAGTTAGAGATGTAATATGCCTGACCACTTCACTTCTGTCACACGTCAATAATTCAACTCTGAAATAACATTTTTTATCAATGCTAACCATCGCGATTCTTCCTCTCAGATACGAAATAATTCCTTTTGGGAGGAATGCACAAACAATTGTGGGTAAACTGGTACAATCAGTTTTATTTATGTGTATCGAACTCATTTGAATTAATGACAAATGGATTGGCGCACGCCCACCCCCTCCCCCTCTACGGACCGGGCGCATCTCTTGTGGGAAATCTTGGATCCGCCATTGCATTACCTAGTGTCTAAAGATATCTTCATGGCTCTTTCCAGTTTTCCAGTGTATGACGTCATATATTTCATGACGCACAGCTGGTTTCTCTTCACCGGCAGGTTGAGTTCCTCGACCTTGACGACAGCCTTGAGCAGATCCAGCAGCTCTGTGGCTGATTCGCCATGCGTCATGGCCAGATCCACCATCCTTTCTATGTGCCCGGTCGTAACTTTCAGACACAGATGCTTGTTATTTGTGAAAACCTGCAAGGTAAATGGAAGAGGAAAATACATTCCCTGTAATACGTTAACTTTAAATAGAAATGGCGTTAATGTCCGTCCTCCTTCGAATTGTCATTCTGTTTTCAGCGTCGGTAGCAAAAGCAGTACAAGCTTTCTGTATCAGTTGGGCATACTAGCTCTCCGTGAATTTTATTGATGCGAACAAAGACCACCATTGTCCCCTAACTGATAAACTTGAAATGACAATTTGTATCACATTTTTCCCGAGGGAAATTGTTTTCATTTTATCACGCATTTTCTTTTTCGCAGCGGATGAAAACGCTTGTGGAGGCCAGCCGTACTGACCCAAACCCGACTCCGGAAACGATGTCATCAAACTGAGTGATATCCGAATTTTGAGATAGAAAATCTGATGCTCCCCACAGACACAATAGCAATTATTGCAATCTTTGTTGTAGTTTATACCTGAGTGAGTGCGAGAGCGAGTTGATCTTCACATCCTTGTACTTCTAGTAGCAAGTCCAGCCTGTCGAACAGTCGCTGCTGCACCGTCGGGTTATCTCTTGTTAGAACAGTCAGGAACCGACAACAGCACGCCTGGACCTTACGACTCTCTTCATTGTTCTGTTTTAAGGAAAAAATAGCAGCTCATGAGTACTTTTATCACCTGTATTATATTGGTGGCAACCGTCACAGTACCTTATTCTGTGACCCACCCACAACCATTTTGAAACCACTGGTACTCCTATTTTGGATTTCAGGGGTATCCTTCAAAGAACTCACCGAGGTCGCGGAAGCCTAACTTGAGCGATTTGCCCTGAACTGTTTTTTTTTCTTTGTTTTGTCAATGTGAAGCTTTAAATTTAAGTACCATGATATTAACTTACCAGATCAACTTTTTGAACAAGAATGGAAAAGACATCTTCCAAGACACCTGTGGAGGGAATTCGTAGTCTTGATTAAACTACACCAGAAGCTGGACTAGAATAAATCAATAACTTTGTTACTGCTTCAAAATGACGTTTATATTTATTTATTTTTGAATTTTTTGAATGTAATATACATGTTATTCAAACCTTGATTGTATATTATATCTTGGTTGATGGAATGTGGTTCCGTATTGTTTACATCCAGACAGCATAATCTAGTTGGAAAATGATACAATCATTAATATGTTGACTTATTGCATTATGTTTCTGTAATCACAAAGAACCAAATATTTCATGTTAATTGAGCCCCCTCTCCCCGTGGGAATAAAGTCAAGCTGAACTTGGGACAGACTTGAGTCAAGCTCAAAAAGTTGGGACAAGGACCCCTCTACGCCAACCTTCAGGGGAATAGAGTCTACAGGGTTGAGGACCTAAATCTCTTAATGTCCAATTCCATAGTGACAAACCAGGGAAGTTCCATAGGCACAATGGTAAAATATAGGAACTGTCATTATGGAATTACATTTCTAATCATGATTATATCCAGTTTGGACCACTTTATACAATTATTTTACATTATTTCAGAAAAATAAAGTTGACAAGACATAACTGAAACATTACTCTATGTCTTCTCGTTTTGCATATTCAGTAATATCCTAAGATGACATAGATAATTGGTCCAAAAGTTGAAAATTCCCTTTACTCAATATACTGCCACCATTTTAACATTGTGCCTATGGAACTTCTGGTCTCTCATTATGAGATTGCATACTTCCACTTGGGCATTAAGTGATTTAGGTCCTCCACCTTGGTCTAGCTGAACTTAGGACAGACCCCTCGTGTCAAAAATCAGGACCGGTAAGAGGTTCTCGGTATTCCCTGGGGATATCAACTCGTTGATAAGTAGATTAACCTGGACAGTCTTGTCAGTATGTTCAGCATGACGGTGGCTCGTTCTGAGTTGATTCTCTTCTTGCTGAGTTGTTTCAGCGACGGACACAACTTTTCAACCTCACGCTGCACGTCACAAGACGTCTTCGTGATCAGTATCTGTGACACCAGTGAATAGCATCAGAATTAAAATGGTCCACTGTTGAAGATGGGTTTTCATCTGTAGTGAAATTGCCTTTTCACAGCAAAATAATGATAGATCAAGCCAAATGACAAGATAATCTTTCTTACATTAATCAAAGTAAAAAAATTATAGTGTCGAAAACGAATTGTATGTTAGACAGCGCGATGTTTGATTAAGCTGAATTGGCGGTGATTGCAATGTAAGAATATGGGGATTTTTCAGTCTACATAATGCGGGCAGCATCTGACAGGGCGATAAACCTTATGCGTGGGTTATTTCTCCTTAAATACTGGAAAAGACTTATATCTTCGAGTACAACACTGCAAGAATACCTGAGCCTGTATTGCTCTGCTGAATAGATTTTCATGTGAAGAAAAATGTCTGTTCAGCAGAAGCATCGACTTCACCACCATTTTGTCATAACAGTAATTTCCCAGATCCTGAAAAAGACAAAGTTGGTATCATCAGTGCAATATTTAATTTCTTCTTTTTCCTATTAAGGCAGTGCAACATTAATCTTAAAATCAAATTCAACCATCATATTGGATCAGTTCTTTAAATTTCCTATTTCATACATTGGATGGCAGACGTCTTGGCCCTTTTACACAACTCAGCAAAAGAGAAACATTTAAAAAATACAATTTGTACCATCAATATGTCTTTGACAGGAAACCCGTGAAACACTGCTGAGTCCGACATCAACTGTTCAAGGACTCTTGTGGCATCGTCATTCCTGAAAACAAAAACAAATCATGGTTGATCTGCTGCAAACAGGTATCGAAATTTGGTCAGCATTGTGAAACATTTGTAGCTGCTTGCTAACACTCCATTTAGTGTGCACCTTTGTTTAGCTGAGAATAGGTGGCAACCAGAAGAGACTGTGAGAATCATTTTACACAGGCGAGTAAGGGTACAAGTGATAGATCCACCTTGGCTTGAAAACCATGGGCGGAATCACGACCATGTCCAATACAGGAGTGCCAGTGACCCTAAAAACTGAACTTTTACCTGCAATCTCGTGACATCCAATCGTCCTGCGTAAGATCAGCCAATGGATGAGGCTGTGACTGTTGAAGAGAACTGTACACCTCACAGAAAATCCTCACAAACCCCTAAAATTAAGTACTTGACATCTAGACAATACAATAGAAAAGTGCATAACGCTCGTTAACAGCTTATTCATGCAAATGTGGTAACTAAGGGTCATCCTGCTTAGCTCGAACTTAGTTCGATAACTCGAACCTTTAAAATGTCATATCAACATGTTTTCTATTGTAAAATTAACGTTTATCTGGTCTCCTTGAGGGTTTGAGCTGAGCGGGATGACCTGTGATATGAAAAATACACAAATGAAACCGAGCAATACCTCCAATCTGCTGTTAAATCTGAGATTGAAAAACAAATCCATCACTTCCATGGCCCTGAAATTTTATATTATGTTGTTTATAAAAATAAATCTCAAATGCATGTGTAGATCTGTGTCATGAGAATATATTCTTTTTGCGTTGTAATTTAAGCTACTGGATTTTAAGTAGGGCGTACAATTTTTTTTAAATTTTAGAACACACATAAAAAAACCTACTTACTGATATTTGGCATCCACAACCGCCTGGGTCTGTCTGCCCGCCTTGTACCGTGTCTGGTCCCTGTATCGTTTGATCTCGTAATCTTCTGTCGTGATATCTACAAATTCAAGGCGTTTACATAAAGGTAAAGGCCAGTTTCATAAAAAGCTCTTCCAAGATTACTATGAACCATTTTCAGAGGCGCTTTACACAGTTGAGATCTCAACCAAACTTGGTACGAGCAACCACCTATCTCGAAATGTCCGTTTGTATCCCACACAGAGCTTACACACTCGAATAGGCTGGTGCCTATTTTACACTTTGGTGTAGCCAGACTGTAAATTTACTGTAACAATGTGCGGTTGACGAACTTGTCTCCGATGTTTATAGTTAAACTTCAGAATATTTCTTGTAATTATTTTATTGTTACCTACCCAATGTAATTTCATATGAATGTAATGAATATGTTAATTTGCTATTCTGGAACTACATACCAGTGATCGGATAGGGAAGGTCATTACGTCCATCCAGAAGATCTAACAACGGACCTAGCAACGCTTTTGTGTTCTCATTGTTTCCATAGTAACCGGATTCTACTAGTGTGAACATCAGTTTTAATGTCTGAAAAAAATTAAACACTTGATAATGTAATATACATTCAAGATATATTACAAGAGTGATACTTATCAGAAACTGAATGCACGAAGCAGTGCGAGTCTCAATTTATTAATGAAGTTAACATCTACTGCATTTCTTCATTTTCGAGTTACCTTTTCAATGAGTCTGTTGCTGCCAACATTTGACGCCACCATTTTGTGGTTTCTGTCAAAGAAATATGCCATCCACTTTTGAAGTTGTTTCACTCTCCCGTACAATTGGTCATTTGGTGTGAAATCCTCAGGTATCTACAAAATGAGCAAAATCAAATGATGATATCGCTGAAGATTGCCACGAAAAGCCTTCTGCCAAGGCAGGAAACAAAGATGTGCCTCCTCTGCCAGCAGGAGGGGTAGCTCATCTGCCTGTTTAGTTCCCTGTGACAGCGAGGTCTCCATCTAGTTATATACCTTCAGGAACGTTCTTTCGTGCGAACAATTGTCAATATTTGTCAATGTTCTTACCTGGCCCTTTTCCCGATCCTTGGTAATATCGTCATAAATAAAAGTCAGTTTGATGTTTTCGAGAACTGAATGTGAATCTCCCACGTCAAGGAACAACTCTACAAAAGAAGTCAAGTATTCAGACACATCCGATGTTAAGACGATCACAGTGAGCAATCGTAAGATTTAATTTTGCAAGGTTTAAAACTCCAAACATCAGTGAATCCAGTAACCAAAAATAAAGGTTGTCATTAAGGCCAGCTAATATGAAATCTGGTTTTCCAAGCAAGCATTGGTTAGAGCACAGCATTTTTGGTACATTCAAGAACAAAACCATCAAGTTTGATTGTTAATTGAAACCATGAATAGTGTTAATGGCTGAAATTTTATGTAATATGAAATTCAATTTAAATTTATTCGTGATCATTCGTGCAATATCACTGGTTCATATACCAGCTTCGCCACAGCAGTTGAGCAAAAGCTTACTTCAAGCACTGGTTACAAATATTTCTACTACCTGTGACGAGATCACAGTACGTGGCCCTCATTTCATCCGGCAGATTATCGTCAGTCAGACAAACAAACGCCTCTTCCCATGTCAAGTATTTCAGCTCTTGCGTAATCATCTCCGTGCAATATTTGTTTCTGCCCTGGAGGAAAATCTTGTACAGTATTTATTCGAATTAAAGCAGCCCCGTGTTATTGGATGGAAACAAATTAAATATTTGTTCAACCTGGATATTTATTGACGGACATTTTGCCAAACGCTATCAATATCTTGTATGAAATCTTTAAAATTTGTCTCTTAAAATGTTTGAGGTCTGGGACTCATTGGCTCAGAACTGGTCCTTTGAATTTTAAAAAGGAGGCACCCCCTTAAAATTTAAATTATCCATAATAAGAATAATATAGTGAATAATTATTCAACTTCTATTGAAAATTGAAATAAAGTCTTACATGACAGAGGTGTCCGAGCAAATGAAGTTGATGCTCTAAGAAGAGAACGTCTTCTGACTTTTGTCCACCCATCATTCCCTGAAGAAAAATTAACAGTTTAGTGCCTGACAACATCTGTTTGACAGCACATTAGTTTATACTAATTTTACTTCATGTAAACATGTAAGGCCACAGGTTCGTAAGGAAATGGTTAATTTTCGTAGCTGTTATCCAGCCTTGGCTACTTAAGCTCCTATACACACAGTGGGTATCAGAGAGGCAATCTTCGGGCAATACGACAATCTTTTGGAAGGATGCTTGTGTACTCTCTGGCATTATGATTTGCCCCGCAAAAACCTTGAAAGGAAAAGATCGCCTACCTTCCAGACAAACTCGAAGATCGACGTCCAAGTCTTTTTACCATCAGTGGACACGTAAACCACGTTCCTGTCCAACCATATGTCTTGTCCCAGAGCTGTGTGGTAAACCCATTCCTATCGTAAAGAAAACAAAAAGGTAAAAGTTAAATAGACTTCCAACATAAATTTTGAAAACAAAAACCAGATCAATTACAGAAGAACGATTATCAAAATTTCTCCCGCGGAATGATGTAAAATAAGTAGTAATTACAACAACTATTGTTTGGGCGGATTACAATAATGTGTAGGCCCAGGTGAGGCCCATCCTGTTTTTATCTGAGACAGATAAAGGGCAGCAGCCTTTCCATGATGTATCACATCTATCAGTTGCCTATTAATTATTAATGATATATTTATTAATCTCTAAATATTTCTTACCTCCTCCGTTGCGCTTTCAGATTCTTTATCTGTTTCTTCTGATTCTTCACGTCCCTTCTTCTTCTCCTTTTTCTCCATCTTTTTTCTTTTCTTTTCCTTCTTTCTTTGTTTCTGCGTTAATATAAGAGACATATTGGTAGTAATAGTGACTATGAATTGGTAAACTATGAAAACGAGAGAGATGATCTGTACACAGAGCTTCATACCGGGTTGTCCAACACTCATCTACACCAAGCTTGACTCTAGTCTGTCCAGCATGACTCTTTTCTGTTAGGATTAGTTGTAGGGGGGGGGGGAGAGTGGGGTCCTGACCAATTTTTTTATAGAGTTGTCTGAAATGGCCAGAAATGGATTTTCCCTAATCCAAGGATGCGGCGGTGTGGGTGGGTGGGTGTTGGTGGTGGTAGTAGGGGGTAGGGGTGGTGTTCTGGCACCAGAATACTGTTATTGCTGCCAGGAAAACATCAAAACCATAGAGGGGCATGAAGCTCAAAATATCTTAAACATCCACTCAGCTATGTGACTTGTGTGAATGAGTGATGAAGTATCTACCTTTGCATCCTTCATGAGCCAGGTATCTGCTATGTAACACTGGTTATCAGGAAGAGAGACTCCGTCACAAACACATAACACGCTCAACAGGTCCAGGTACCGGTAATTCTGAATAAAAGAAGAATGTTGCGCTACAGTAGCCCTTCTGTCAGCTCGTTCTCATAAACTTAACGCGCATCCGTTAACGCAACAAGTGTAACGTTATGCATTATGTTGGTTTATTACAGAACGCTAGTCTGGTAGCATTATGAAAAAAACCCAACATAATGCTACTCTAAGTATTTATTTTGTTGCATTATGGATGCGCATTAAGTTTATGAAAAACGAGCTGATTGGGGTGATTACCCAGTTTTGAGAGAAAAGATGGTCGTTACAGGGTAGTGGTATTGCAAGGGGGGCTTCTTTCTGCGCAATTTATTGTGTTACATCTAGAGTAAGTCTGGCAAAAGTACAACAAAAGAAGGTCTATCCAAATGAAGTTCCACTTTGTTACTTACAGACCTTGGCTGCAACTAAGCACGCATGGTGCAGATTAAAAAAAACCTGCGTTAAAAAAAGCAAGAAGAAGAGGAGAAATTTGTACAGTTTGGATTGCCATTCAGCATTTTTATTGCATTTTTATTACCTGATTTTTCCTCAGTAACTTGACGAAAGATTTAATGTGCTTGTGAGTGATTCTGTCGATGATTTTTCGGTTGTCCCGGATGAGTTCCATCAGCATGTAGGCGGCACTCAGTCCAACATCATTCTGTAAGGAAAACCTTGCAATTACACAGTATGCACATAAATATATTTAGAAAGAAGAGTTACCAAGGCAGCACAAAATATGAACCACCCAATGGTATGATATTGGTGTCTTAACGAAAAGTTCATAAGGGCTACAGAACAAAATGTCTTTCCAAACCCAACACTGTGTGTAACAGACTATACATTGCTGTAATTATTAATAATGCTTATCTGACCGGCATGATTTGTTCCTTTACTAAGTATAGACCGCAAATATTGAATACAGCGTTTTCTTGTGCATTTAGAGTTTTTGTTTGTTGAACATTTTGTCGTGTAGTTCTTCCACTTGCATAACACTGAATGCAATGATTTAGTTACCATATCTTAAAGATTTCACTGATTAAAATAGCAACCATGTGGTAAAGTTTTCACCTGTAGATTTAATTGTTTATTGAAGAAGTCATAGTGTCTCGCCAGGTAGAGTTCGTTCTTCCGACTGTGTCCTCGCAGGTAGGTAGTTAATACGGCGTAAACCTCGACCAATAACGGTTCTTTTGCGCTGCAAATTGAAAATAATCTTTAATACTGATTCCTAACATTTCCTCTAATTTTGACACCGAAAATAGGTATGCCGTATTTACTCGAATTGAGGCACCCGGTGCAAGACCAAATTTTGACGGGGTACCTCTTTAAAAAAAATCGGAAACCTAAATTTAATTGTAGCTTAACATTAAATTTATGCAGGAATTGACTTGTATCAAAAGATTATAACATCTTCAGAAGTTAACTTTAATGGTTACACAACTCTCTTTACAGATATTGATGAAGAACTACCATAAATGTATTTTAAACTAGAAATTGCTTAATTAATTTTGTCTCACAAACCAGAGGGTGGAGAGGGTGCCCCAATTCGGGTAAATACGGTACTAGATTCTGAATACTGATTAAAACTGTTACATCACATTTTGCTATTTAGAATTAAATACCGTGTGGTACACCATTACGAAATAATATATGCAATGTTATTTTGAACAAGAACTGTAATACCTGGAGGATTCCGAAGCAACTTGGAGTATGCTGATCAGTATTTCTATCACCTGAATATGAAATATCGGAAAAAAATAAGTGTTAGGCTCCGAGTTAAGGTAAAGGTCACGTCTTTTGTTGTTATCTGGCTGAGTACCCGGTTAACGTTAAGTATTTTGCTCTAAACGTGTCCAAAGGGGCAACGTTTAGCTAGTGTGTGATCTTGATCCCAGCTCCGGTCTGCCGAAAAGAAGCCGGGCAGTTCACGTAGTTCCCAGGCTATTGAGGTGGCCTTTTGGTTAGGGCAGCTGCGTGTAACCCTTGCATTTGCAGGAGGGAGTTAGAGAAGCCCATTGGTAGGGTTCTCCTGCCCGTTCGCGGCTATCATTTGAGTATCAATTACCAAAAATGCCGTGAATAGTGAACGTAAACTTACCTGAAGATTTCTGAGAAGTTTCTGTCTTCCCTTACGGGGTAGCCCATCGCAGACCATGAATTCCTTTAATTCTGTCAGGATCTACAATATTTTAAATAGAAAAATCAGGATTTGTTGTTAATTCTCAATATGAAGAAACATGACAGAAAAGTTCTCCTCAATGTAGCCAACGTCTCAGATAAAGTTACAATCCAAGTAATATGTACCTTTCTTTCGTTTTCAAATTCCTTCATTGTAAGATCTACAGAACTCCTACAAAGATAAAGGATAAATTTTGGAAGTTCTATCTCAGGCGGGGTGCTGGATAAGTAAAATTAGGATGAAATGTCTCAGAGCAACAAACCTGTGCCTGTGCAGCTACTAGTCGCTTGTTGAAGTTATTGCTTTCATAAAGGTCTCAGAATCATACATCAAATCTATTTGCTTCTTAATTAGTCGCCCCCCCCCCTCCCCACACCGGAACAGGGAAAATGCATTTTCAGCGGTTTTGGACTCAGTGTACAAAGTTGGGAGAAAGTTGGCTGGGACCCCCCCCCCCAACCAGAATAGGGAGAGCGAGGCTGTAACCGACAGGTTGTCTCTCTCGTTTTTTTTTAGTTTTTATTTGGTGATGTCAGAAATTTTTGTTGACTAGCATCGGTATGTGAGGCGGAGTGAATGCACAGAGCAAGCGAAAGCTTTATATTCATTCTATAACGTTTTATTCCTTCTC
>JBCAUI010500584.1:0-13346 GCA_038406195.1 Haplosyllis anthogorgicola | reverse complement strand
CTTTGAGATGGTGACAGGAAAACTGCATTATTTTGATGTTGGAAAGGCTGAGAGGATGAGGTGTGGGGATGGACCCCTCCCCCCACCCTGTCAGGAACGTGACACTTTCGCCTCTTAAATTTGTTAGTAGTATGATGATATGACATTTAAGCACCTGTTTTATGGTCTGCATTTTGTGGAGAGAAATAACTTCTGGTGGCTCATTTTGTGTATTGTAGCTCTTAGGACGTAGCATAGATCTGAATCGGTTGATCTCACAACGAATTAATGCTGCACTGCAAAGGTCATTAGATGTTGCTATCAGTAGATTTGAGAGTGGAGATCTCACTGGGATTGTTGTAAGTACGATTTTTTTAAATGAAATTTTAATATTGTGACACCCTTATACAGTTCTTATTCTCGTGATGAACATTTTGATGATAAAATGATTAAGGAAAAGATTGCAACAGAAAAAGTCATGGAATTCTGTTTCTTATAAATATATTTATGTTTACAGGAGTTGGAAGCACTTGTAGAGTGCAACAAGTTGACACACAAACTTCTAAGTCAGTACTTAAACCTAAATGAATTTGATGCAATGTTCCGCGAAGCAAATCACAACGTTTCTGCTCCGTATGGACGTATCACACTCCATGTCTTCTGGGAACTGAACTACGATTTCCTGCCAAATTATTGCTTCAATGCTGCCACGAATAGGTAAGATGATACATATATAGATAATATGAAACTTGAAAATGCTTAATCAAAATGCATACTGCTTCACACGATGTTTACGAATGTGACGAAAGCTGATCATATTCTTTCAAATTATTCCAGATATGTGAGAACTGCCATCACGTTTGCCCAGCAGATACAAAGAGACAAACCTCCTAGTATATCGTACCAATATCTGTATGGAACAAAAGCATTGACGGCGTCATTTGGTGCTATCATGAACCTGTACAGTAATTTTGTTGGTGCACCGCATTTTAGGTCGATGTGTCGTCTCTTAGGCTATCAAGGAATTGCAGTAGTCATTGAGGAACTCCTAAAAATAGTCAAAAGTTTGGTAGGTTTCACTTGCTGACAATAACCTGTGATCTAAGTAAATGTATCTGAATGAAAATTTTGCAATAGTTACAGCAAAAACTTAAGTAACTTTTATTTAAAACCATTGCAATTTTGGAAAACGCGCAGCTATTTTTATATTTAGACAGCATATTTAACTGTACAAGTGTGATTCTAGTTACAAGGTACGTTGATGCAGTATATGAACACATTACACAAGGTGATGCCCAAAGTGTGTAAACTGCTGCGTTATGACTATGGCTCACCTGGTTAGTATCGATTTATTTTCTACCATATAGTTCACTGCTGCAGCTCATGATTCGCAAGCAACACAAATGATCTTTCCTGGAGCAAAAACCAGATATCTTAGTGTTTACATTTCTTTATTCCCTGATTTGGACATAGTGTTTTATCACAGTGGAGAGAATCGTGAGGTATAGCATGAACTAATGTAGGTGATATCACTATTCAATATCAACTGTCATTATCGTTCTACTGAATGTTGTATGCTTCAGTTACAAGGGGCCCTTATGATTTATGTCCGAACATTGACACGTGTAATGCCCAAAGTGTGCAAACTACTTCGATATGATTATGGTTCGCCTGGTGAGTTATGTGTGAATAGTTTCAGTTTGTTACCCCTAGATGTGTACACATTAGTAAGTGCCTTTCTTTGCCTTTGCTACTTTGAAACAATGTTTATTAAGGATACTTCTAAAACATATTGGTTTTTATTGGCTCATTTGGCATAATTGCCAAAGACCCTGTAGAATCATGAATTGTCCGTCGTTGTCGTCCAGCATCATTGTCGTCTGTGCACAGCTGCCCTGAGCACACTACTGATCACAGAGACTTCATATCTTACACACACATGAAACTATGTCCCATCTCAAAGCATAGCAAAAATTATGTTGCTGTGACCATTAGTCTCAAATTGGCAGCCATATTTGTTTGGTTTTTTTCTTAGAACCTTTCTCCTGGAGATGCAGTTGATGATACAAACTTCATATTTGGCAGCTTTATGCATCTGTTTACTGTCTTTATTTCCTGTAAAAATTATATTGATACCACCTATATTTGCAGTTTGGCAGCCATATTTCTGTGTTTTCATAGGTCACTTATTTGGGATTTGATCTTACTACTTTATTTGTATCCATGTGATATTGTAACCTATATTGTCTTAGTTTTATGATAATGCCAAATGAGCTCAGGTCCATTTGGACCTATTTCTTCCTAACGTATAGTTTTTCCGCTGTTATTTGTATCTTTGTGTGCTGGTACTGAATGCAATGCCATGCCGTTTTTTTCGCCCGCAGTACATTGAAATTAGACAAGTATAGTTTGTGTAAGTGTACCAAAACGTGTGCTGATTCCCCGGTAGTACAATGATTTTGCAACGTTAAGATATTTCTGGAACCGTATAGGCTAAGACTTTCGTCACATGTTAGTCATCTCTTGGAAGAATGCTAGATGTTAAATATTATAGCCGTAAAAATATATGTGTAATTTAAGTTAGGTTTTTAATATAAAATCGTATCGCAATGTGTGTGAATTGAACCATTGAACCATCAGACTAAGTCGGGTTTATATTTTCCTATTAACACATATTTATTTGTAAATTGTTTAAGTAATATTGAATGTGAAGTATAACTATTTTATCGCACGACTATCTTCACACACATTCTGTGTCGTATAACATGTCGTACAAAATTAATAATGTTTGGTATTACAGGAGTGTTGGGCTACTACCACGCTCAGTTGAACGACATGATCCAATATCCAGACCTCCGAACTGAAGTGTTTCAGAGCTTCCGAGAAATTGGAAACGCCATTATATTCTGCATGCTCGTCGAACAGAGTCTGGTAAGACAATCTACATTTATTATTAATACCTGAACTTTAATACTAAAACAGCTTTTGTAGTTTTAGCATATGTACATGAAATTCTCACAGACGAAAGACGGTTCAGGATCGTGACATAATTTTAAGAGGAAGTCTGTTTATTATATCTGAAAATAGTCATCGCGTTGGGTATAAAATGATTAAAGGATTAAAATTGGAATCGTATTCTTAATTTTTAGTTGATTGACGTCATCTACCACTTCTTAAATCTAAAGATAGCAAGTCCATAAAAATTTATTATTTAAAATATATAATAGACTTTGTTCATGACGCACATAGCGACTAAAATATAACCTTGTATCGCAGTTATATTGTTTTATTACTCTTCGCGTGGTGAGGGAGAGATGATTTTTGTACAAAGACTAACAAATATTGATGAAGTGTTATTACCTTTTATTGTAAATGTATGTACAGAGTGTGTTAGAGAGCTTATTTCTTGGAAATTTTACAAGGTGACTAACAGCTGGAGGTTTTCAAACAGTCTGACTAAATAATATACATATGTGATGATGAACTTGGTAACAATTTATGGTGTGGCCATGATTGTGCTTCAGACTCGATAAAGAAACATCCCGAAATTTAATTTAACATTAATATTGAGATTACCTTTTAAATTAATTTTTCCCCAGAAGTCTTGATAAGAAGAAATAATTTTGAAATACGCAGAAGTCATCATTTGCCAGCCATAGAAACATGCACTAAGTAGCATGAACTCTGATATTCGTACAAAATTGGTTAAAACCGAGTTTCATATCAAACCGTTGAAAGTAATACTACTGTGTCCCTGCAGATACACCTGAACTAAGACTGGTTACATGTTACATAGAAATAGAATGTTATGCTTGTGAAATTGTTTTAGTGCCGCCATATTAAAAAATGGTAAGAAGATCAGCTACCAAAAGGATATAAATTATGTTCCTTGTTGCATTTGTTAGGTTGTCACACTCCTTAGACGTTCTTTGTGTTGCATGTAAGTTGCTAAACATGCAGCTTGTGCCAAGAAATAATTGTTCAAACACACATAAAAGTGCATTAACGGTTTTAACTGGTAGTTTTGAAAAAAAGGAAGCAAACAAATAATTACTGGTAAATAGCGTTTGATACTAGTCGATGCTATAATTGTACATCATCCAGTCTTCTTTGTGAACACTCTTTTTTGGGACTCCACAGACAACACACAATGGCTTCACGAATGGCACGATTTCTTGCGCCGTATATAAATGGATTACACAGACTGTTCAGCAGGGCGATCATCATTAGAAACTTGATCACCAAGTTTGAATAAAAGTTGGGGAATGCCAGAAAGTAGATGAGCAGTGGAAGCCAGCAAACGTAAAATACTCCAAGTATAATGGCCACAGTTTTGACGGCTCTGATCGGCGAGTTGGGTATACTAACGATGAAGCGCCTTTGTGGCGGCGGAGCTACCCAATCCATGGCCATGTTGTCCGTCGTTCGGTTCACTGTAGTCCGGTCGGCCATTGATATGGAAACGTCTGCGATGTATTGTAGCGTTTGCTTAATCTGTCTGGCATGTTTGCGAGCGATCATAAAGATTCGCATGTAGAGGTAGAAGACGAGCACAGCTCCTGCCATACATATAGCACTCCATGTGATGACATAGGAGAAACTTGTCCTTTCTACAAAGGCACAGACACCGGCAAACTCGTTCCATCCTAGCAGTGGAAGTAGTCCGAATATAATAGCGATGACCCATATTGCAAGAGCAATAAGCCCAATAGTACAGGGTTTCATGTACTGGTGGTACTGAAAGGGATGGAACACGGCTATGTATTTCTCGATGGCCAGAGAAACCAGGCTTAACAGTGAAGCCGTCATTGTTGCGAAACCGAGCCCCGTTTCATCCAGCAGGAGGCATAGCACTTCATTGCTGCGAATTGCGATGTACTTCTCCATAAGTTCGACGTTCCAGCTCATTCCAGCGGAGGTTGTCAGTAGCGTCATCACGGGCGTGTACACAGAGGATAGGCCGAAGAGGAAGTCTGAGCAGGCCAGACTGAGAAGTAGCCAGTTGGTTGTATTGTGCAGATGTTTGTTCTTGATAAGAGTCACGATCATTGTACAGTTGACTATGATGACCAGAAGACACAAGAAGAGAGCTACACAGCACTGGACGAGAAGTACTATGTCGTGGGTGCATGAAGCGTTTTCGTATAGATGTTGTAGATAGTTGCGGTCTATGTCATCAGGTAGATCGGATAGCTCGCAGCCCTCAGACTGTAGAACTATACAAAATCTGAAAAGAGCAACAAGAAAGTAAAGCACATTGGGTTCTAATGCACATTGGTTTACGTTTTGAATGTTGGCCAAATTTAGAATGACATTTTAGGATCAGGTGATGTGTGATTGGGAAATCTTAGCTGATTTTATAGACTAAATACAATTAGCCTAATATAATTTCATCTCGTTGACAATGGCTCGTTTTAGTGTAGGTAGCGTTTAGTGTTGTAACGGCCGTGGTGAACAGAGGCATCGTAAAAGGCGACCAACTTGTTTGCGAAAATCCCCATTACCTGCGGCATAGTGCCAATGATAAAGAGTACAATAAAACCTGCTTTAACAAGACACTGCTTTGAATGGCCACATGGCATTTACGGCCACTATGTGGGTTTGTTCCTTATATAACTCATTAAAGTAATCACTGCTTTGTGAGGCCACCTGTAATTTACGGCCACTTTACGTTGCAAGTAAAGGTGGCCCCTCAAAGCAGGCTCTACTTGAGTGGTTAAGATGTACACGGAATTAAACTGAGAGACCACAACCGTGGGTTTCGAATTTAGTAATATGAGTCAAATGATGGAAGAATAGAGCAAAAACAGTAGTTACCTGAGTAACTTGGCTGCTTCGTCCGCAGTATTCTCAGGGTTGAGATAGTCGATGTCCTCCAGAGTTACGGAGTCACAAGTGTCCTCTGCCGTGCCGTTCGTTACGGGTATCATGTCGGTGAAGGGTAAAGGCTTAACTGGCAATACTGGAGCCATTTCGCAATTGCTCAGCGTCCTAATAACTGAACACTTTAGGATTGTGTTACCTTGGTATCCAGAATTATCCGAAAAGGAAACTTGAGGATATGACATTCGTTCTGAGTACATCATGCATGTTGTACATTTTAGTTGTTACACATTTTACTTGTAAAAAAGGCGTAATCCTAATTAATTGTTACTTAAGCCCTATTGTTATGTGTTTTCCGCATAAGCCTTATGTTTATGGTTCATAGATATCCGCTCATATTAAAAAATCTTATTGGTATACCCCAACAATGAAATAGTCATGAATGTCGGCTTTTTGTAAGCAATGATCCTGCAGTGAAGAAATTTTGACAAAGTCATTCCCGAGTCACTCAAAAACCACTGTAGGGGTTCAGCACTGTGGGGATGCAAGTTCTTAAAGATGTCAAAATGGTATTTCAAATGCGTAAAGTATGCAGTCCACTGCATAGGTATTACAACCATGCGTCAGTGCAAGAAGCATCTAGATTAATAAGAGACGAAGTGAGTTACTTTGGATAAGAATAAGTGCATACCTAACCATAAGAGGATTGTAAATTATACAGACAAATCTCGGGGCTTGCAGGCAACCTAGCCAAGTACTCGTATCTGTTGACAGAGGTCTCTGCTGGTGGTCGGCTGCATGACTGCTTTATGACAGTGAAAGTGGTCAAATGGCAATAAGAGCCCATAAATATGCCGAAAATGCACAATTTTATTCCTCGCAATGCGCGGTTAGAGAGTGAGACCGCTGAAGATATTTGTACTTCGACAGAGGCAGACTGACAACTCACGACCGATGGACAAAGTGTAGAAACTGGAATGAAATACGGACAAAAAGGTTGTCCTGTAAAAGGGATAAATCTCGGGTTTAGAAATGATTGCATTCAGAACGAGAATGCCCTAGGGTCGAAAGCTCATCGTCCGCTTCGCAAATGTGATAAAAACGAAAAAAAAAAAAAATTGACCTTCAGATGAGTTTGACTTATAATTTGACATAGATCTTATTTATTGGTAAACAGCATAACGTGAGGGTGAATAACTATACATTTTTATCATTGTGATCGTAAACTTACTTTTAACAGACAGGGAGACATGACCGAAGATTTCCAAATAGTACTCTTTATTCATGAAGTTTATCTTTATCCACGACAGTTCCCTTTTTTAAACTGGGTTTGAAACAAAGATGAGTCGAACTCATGACTTTAAAGGTTACGCTGTTATCAAAAATATTCAGGTTTCTTAACTCGTGCTCAATGTTTCCATTTGAGCTTTAATCAAACGATCGACAGATTGATTTCCTTGTGAATGTATGGCTTGGTATGTAGCTACGTGATCTAAATACTTCTTTATGACACCTGAAGTTTCCATTGCAAGTGTTTTACAAGAAATGGAAAGATTTGTGAGCTTGATTGCTTTTTGGCTCATTTGGCCAAAGCGCCTATAGAATCATGATTTGTCCGTCGTCCAGCATTGTCATTGTTGTCGTCGTCATTGTTGTCGGTGTCTGTGTACACTCACCCTGAGCACACTAATGATCACAGAGACTTCATATTTTATACACATAGGCATCTATGTCCCCCATGAATGCCCAGCAAATATTATGTTGCTGTGACCATTATTCTCAAATTGGCAGCCATATTTTTATTTTTCTTTGATCCTTGCTCCAGGACATGCATTTGATGGAACAAACTTCATATTTGATAGTCTTATTCACCTAGGTTCCCTCTTTATTTCTTATAAAAAGTATATTCATACAACATATATTTCCAGTTTGGCAGCCATATTTGTGTTTTTCTTAGATTACATATTGGAAATTTCATCTGATACACTTTATTTGTACCCATGACTTAGATTGTCATAGTTTTTTGATAATGCCAAATGAGCTCAGGTCCATATGGACCTATTTTTACTAATTCAAGCTCTGTATCAAGTATGGTGTAATCTGTTGTTTAAAGGGTGTTTAAAAAGTTTAAAGGGGAAGGTCATTGTGGCTTCAGTGTAGAAATTTTTATTGCATTTGTCACATGTCTTTTGTTATGAAAATAGTGCCAAGTTAGTGTAAATACCCTGTTGGTGAACGCTTTTCAGAAATTGCAGAACGGCCACATAGGTGGAAATGAATTGACAAATGGTTCTCCGAGTACCAGTTCCCCAAAACCAACCGTCGTTAAACAGAGTCCAAGCAATAAGCAGTCAGCGGAGAAGCATGAAGCACCTAAACCAAAGGTAACGTACACAGCTCTTTGGAAAGAATAATGGTTAGCCAAACATGAAACGTTTTACAAATGTTCCAGGCATTTTATGCCATATACCAACGTACATGTATTTAATCTTTACAGAAGAAAACACAAGTCACTCCAAAGAATACGGCAAAAGCGGAAAAGGTGGCAAAACAGGAACCAGCAAAGGAACAGGATACCGGTATGTATTAGAAGTTATTTCCTTATGTGAATACGGGCACACAATTGAATCCAAAAGGAGCGGCAGCCTAGGTATCTTGACCAAGATGTGTAAATTAAACAGGAACATTGAGGGTTTTTGGCACAACAAATTTGGCACAACAGAATTGGCAAAAAGGCAGGCTACCACATATTAGGTTGACAGATGCACTTAAGACAAGTTTGACTGCAAAACAGTTGAAGGTCCTATTAGCATGCAAAATGTCGCAAGAAAATTGGGAGTCTGGAATGAGGTCGGCATGCTGCCAATAAATGTGAGAACGTCTATTCATGACAGTTACAAATGTATTTTAAGACACAGGTCATTAAACTTTACAGTGATCACAGTGTATTCTTGATTACTGTCACGTTCAAAAATATCTGCAGGTGAATGGACAACAGCCCTTTCTCGCAAGGAGAAAAAGATGAGAGGGAAGAAAGACGACCGAGTTGAGAAGTTTGTGGAAGATGGTTGGGCAGATGAACCTCAATCTGATGGTGCATCGCCTAGAAGTATCAAGTCAACGGATGCGGTAGCAGAAACTGCCCCTGAGGTAGGACCTGGCGGCGATAACGCAGAAGTGAAGAAACCTATGGAACAAAGAAGTACAAAGAAAGACCGAAAGAAGAAGGTAATTTTCCCACTTATATGATTGACAATGGTATGAAAAGAAGGTCAGATTCAGTCTCTGATACAATTCGAGATTGTCTAGTGTCTAGGAAGTACAGGGTGGCCACGGCACAGGGAAAACAGGGAATTTGGATGTTAGCTTTTCCAGACAGGGAAAACACAGGAAATTTAGTTACAACACAGGGAATTTTTCAATTTTCTCCAAAAAATTAAGTATTTTTGTAGTAAATTGCACTTTTATCAGCTTTTGTACCCAAAATTTTTTCTTGCCTGGCTTCGCTCGGCATGTTTTCCCAAATTTCATCCCAGATCATACCTGTCAACAGTTTATTACAGTTTCCTAGTCCAGCCTCAGAAAACTTTCTGTGTAATGAAAGGGGCAAAAGGATGGCAGTAGGGGATGGGGGATACCATGTACAAACTAAAATAATGTATTTTTATTAGGAAGAAACAAAGAGAAAAATACACAAACACAGGGAAAAGACAGGGAATTTGATCATAACCTGAGTGTGGCCACCCTGAAATTATGTACACAGCAATTTGGGAATCATTTTTAGCGATACCTTTTGGTAGGCGTCGCAGAACCTGTGCAATTTAAGAAATATACGGGAAAAGTAGCAAAGATCATAGCAGTAGATTAGTAGGTGAGGTAACAAAGGGTTAATTGTCATGTTGGAGTGACGGCTTTATTTGGAAAATTCGTAGCCAATTAGACATCGTGGGAGGGTAGCTCACTAACAGATATATCGGACATACATGTTAGTTAAAAAACGGATTATTCTACTTACGTAGGGTACTTGATAAAGAAATATTGTCGGTGATACTAGTTGTAGTCTTTCACAGTAACCAACACAGACATACAGAAATAGGTGAAATCTAAGAATAGAATAGTGTCATCGGATGTCGAGGTCTTGTTCCAAGTTAGTTATATCCGGCCAGAAGCCGTGTAAATATAGGAGTCTCTGTTGGCGTTGCTTTATATGATGGTAATACAATTGTGCGATGCAGCTGTTTCCTTGAAATGGACATATGAGATGATAGGTATTGCATAATTGTCGTAACCTAAGACAACAAATTGCCTAAAGCGATACACATCATAAATCAAGGCTGACGCACGCACCTGATGGCAACCCCCACAAATTTTAGTAATGTAGTCCACCAATTAGCTGCGCACGTGAAAGGTAACTTGTATGAAGCATAAATGTTCACTTACTGGTATGAACCAATGATCTAGCGACCCGCACCCAAGCATGTAGATGCCAAGTATTTAAGGGAATGTAACCTGATATGAGAGGAACTTGTTTGGTTAGACTTGACTCTAGTATCACACTGTGTGCTGCATGTACAACTGATTAATAAAGTAGCTTACCCACACTGAATTTGCTTAGTTGTCTTACTTTCAACATGGGCCTCCCGTCGACTTTAAAACGGTACGACAATTTGGTGCATCGTCTGGGAAAACAATTAGTTGAAAGTTGATCCTCACGGGGCAAGACAGGCAGATTTCGCTTTGGGTCAGCTCTCTAATCAGTTGACTGAAAAAGTTGCACCTCGGTTGCACTGAAGTGTAGAGTCAAGTCGCATCACTCGGAAGAGACTGGGTGTATCTGAGTATCAAAGTCACAGTGTACACCAGAGCCCAGAAGAACAGGTGACGAACAAAGATCCAGAACTGGGATCATCTGAAAAACAGATTCACCTTGAATGCTCCGAGTCTCTGTCGAATGCAACCAGCATACTTCGCCAAGAGTTAGCTAACAGCAAACGCAATGCTCAATGCTGAGAAGTAAGTACATACCTCATTTGTAGTTTGATTGAGTATTGCGGAGGTATATATACAAAATTCAAGATTAGAAACAAACTTGGTCAGTTAGTGGAACTCCCAGTAGTATGGACACAGATATTCAGTCGAGACAACTGAGAGTTCAGTAATTCTGATAGCACTAACAAAAAAAAAACCAACTAAATAAATCCATAAATAAATAGTTAAAAGCAAATAAATAACTAAAGTAAAAAGAAATAATACAGTCAGGACACAAATAATAGGGTAGGTAGCTGTTAAGCATACAATGGTTAGACCGAGGAGAGCCAATAAGGGGTTACAAAAAGCAAGGGCAGCTATCTTAAGGGAACAGCATAGGATAGCCATTGACATGGAGAGAGGGCATTTTGATGATGTGACCCAAGAAAACTTGAATGTACGTGCTTTGCGCAGTGGTAAATCCATTCCCACTCATGTACAGGATGCCATGGTGTGGAGGAGGGCCCAGATGAATGGGTATGATTCAGAAACTAGTGTTGCCACTAATGCTACTAGCAACACGCATACTTTGAATAACCCAACTAACCCATTACCACCACTGAACCAACCTCAAAAACTGAATCCACCTCCTCCTCCCCCACTACCTCAGGCAGTTGACAAGAATCTTCAAGTTTCATTAACCTCTCAACCTGACATGACCACTAGTAATGGTGCAACTGGATCTCCTCATCAGCACTCCAATGATATGAGCTCTGATGCTGTAAATGACATCCATAGCACCCTTAATATAGCTACTCAAGAAATAAATGGGAAATATTTCCTGGATCCATGCTCATGCACATGACATCAATCTAATGGGCAAGGGGACAACTTCTTATCCCGTAGCCCTATACATGATGACTCTGACCATTATTCAGTACCCTATGTCACCACAGACAAATCTAGGCCAGTGCCGACACCCAGGGTTTCTCGTCAATCATCACCTACCCCTAGCCAAAAGTACGTGTCTATAATAAGTAATCAACAAATGGGTAACTTTGATATTGATGACATAGGCATCACCACAGATAATTACAACACTGACAACACTGTGAATTTCAATTTCTCATGGCAGATAAAGCAGTGTTGCTCAGTCTATGCAAAATAGAATTTGATTATTCCACAGAAGAATATGTTTTCAAAAATTCAGACAGGGTAGTAGACTGGGTACTATATCCTGAATATGTAGTATTCTGGATGAGACAAAGTATACAGTTAAAATACAGTATAGATAGCAGGTCATTAGAACATGTAGGTGATAAACGACTTGCAGAAGATTGCATGAAACATCTGATCTATCAGGGTAAAGAGCTGTATCAGCTGAGGAGTATGAACCACTCCATGGCTGCTCCTCAGAAAGATCAGGATGTCATTAAAACTAATGATGATAATGGATTCCAAGAAAACCAAGGGGACGCTTGTAACTGCATGACAGGCACAACTGATAATAGAGGCATCACACATTTTGCAGATGTGAATTTTGATCTAAGGGGGGTATTCATGATGAATTCATGATGAATTGTATGACAGAAATGCTGATCATCTTATAACGCTAGGTAAACATCAGCAACAGTTCTTAAACTTAGGTAGCTTCTCTGATTCTCAGGACCCAACATCCTATCAAGATTGACAAAAAAGGAACACATTTTCTCCTCACATAAGCCCACAGGAAAGATTTGCCACAATAGGAAAGGCAAACCCGCTCCGCATAAGAGATCAAAAGGAACCCCAGCCTCCATACCTATGATACCTGAAGAAATAGACAACAGAGAAAACTCTAATGCACAATACGATAGTGACTACCAAGGGTTCATAGATAGGTACCAACATAATCCCCAAAACCCGGTGTCAATTTCTAGGGCTTTGAACAAGGGTATGCAAGATATTAGATATCTAGATCATAGATTGGAGGGACATTACAGAACATGATATGAGGTACAAAATAATCCTGACACCATGCCCAAAGGTAGACCAGCTAACAAGTGGGATTTTCTCAGCAAACAAAATGTGTTACAAAAGCTACAACAGTGGCACCTTACTTGCTAAACAATTACAAGAGGAGGAAATAAATAGCCGCAATTAAGTAATAAAACAAGAATAAGGGGATGCTAAGTTAGCAGCTCAATTGGAGAGGGAAATTAACTGTGCTGACAATAGCTTGAATAGATCAATTTCCCACACAGCAATAAATGACTCCAGTCATAACACTTTGAGTGACCAAACCAATTCCAACCAATCTAGTGTCACAAAGTGGCTTCTTCCTTTAAAATAGACACTAACAGTTTGGTTTTGATATTCGTATTGGAATAGCATTGGGATGTTGATGTGATTCTGGATCATTCTATTTTCACTTAAAAAGCCTTAAATTGACACAAACTGTATTTCTTTCAGCCAGAGGAGATCAAATTCCTTAGCCAAAACAGTTCTGGCTGAATAATGTCAGTCACAGGTGGCTGAACCTGCTTTCATGTGGTGCCTGGATGATCTAGATTGCCCATATATGGTTAGATTTGACC
>JBCAUI010500573.1:0-13347 GCA_038406195.1 Haplosyllis anthogorgicola | reverse complement strand
TTTATGTTGTCTGGAACAGTACAGTTTCAGCCAATTCAGTGCTTTTACTTTTTGTCCATTCTCAATTGCTTATGATTTGCATTATTTATTGTAACACTGCCCATGCAAATTGCTACCTCAGCTGTTATTGAAATAATATTCAGTGTAATATTCAATGAAATAAATGTAATAGAAATGGCTTTAAGCTTTCGCTTACTCTTTGCATTCACTCCGCCTCACCACCGATTGATGCTAGTCGACAATAAAATAGAAATAAACGTTAGTGCTAAATTTGTTTTAAATTTGTTCAGATTGAAAAGGCTAAGCTGTCAGACCGTCTCACCACATCACCCTGCGCTATGGTGGCAAGCAGCTACGGCTGGTCTGGTAACATGGAACGTATCATGAGATCACAGGCATACCAGAAGGCCAAGGATGCATCACAAGAGTAAGTTTAATAATAAGACTAGTTATTGCTTTTTCGCAAATACCCAGGTAAATAGGACACAACTGGGAGTGTAGTGATGCGGTAGAATTGTTTCCTTGAACCAAAGTAAAATTAACAAAATATTTTTACTTTCAGATACTACTCAGGACAGAAGAAGACACTCGAATTGAATCCCAGACATCCTCTTGTCAAGAAACTGAAAGAACGTTATGATGAGGATTCTGAAGATGAAACGACAAAAGATATTGCTAACATGTTGTACGAGACAGCAACATTGCGTTCTGGATATATTCTACCAGACACTTTGTCATTCGCTGAACGTATTGAGAGAATGATGAGATTGTCTATGGATGTTCCTCTGGACGAACCGGTACGTTGGTTTCTTTTTGCAAGTAGTGCAATTGCAGTTGATGGAAAGCTGATTGATTTTAACAGCGAATGAAAAATGACATTTTACTAGTTATATATCTGGTATAAATCCAAGAAGTAACTAATATTTGTAGATTTTTACACTTCTTGATTGAAATTGTTTTCTGAAATTGGGTACTACATTCTAAGGAGTTATAAATTCACAATTTGCCTGTATATCTTTTATCTAGATTGAAGAAGAACCAGAGGAAGAAGAAGATGAGGAATTGGAAGAAGATGAGGAAGAGGTAGTAGATGAAGAGGAAGAAGGAGATGAAGGAGCCGAGGATGATACTGGTGCTGATGAAGCCGCAGATGAAGACCAGGTTAGAACAATTATTCTATTATCATAGCCTGTTATCGTGAAGCAAATGATCGTGTTATGAATTATAGTTTGATTTACAGATCACCATGTGCAAAATTAAGCAGGAAAGTGGAAAGGGTGTAATTATGCATGGTACATGATGAAATAAAACAAATGACGAAATAAAAACTCCCCGTCCATTGCCAGCTTCCATTTTTATTTGCCTGTGTGTGAGTTGAACTACTAAACCAGTAGCCCTAAGCCAAGTTATTTTGTTTAGTCAAGCATGTACAAGAATTTAATGAACGATAAAAGAAATCAACACAGATTTTTTGCTGATCAGAAATTTTGGTGAACATGATTGAGTGCTTCCTGTGTGGCAAGTGCTAAATGTACTTGTTAGGTCATGGAAAGACGGATCTTCCATATTTGTAAAGCGATTTTTTTTGACAACTGACGAACAGTTGAAAACGAACACTCACACAGACAGCTACAATCATGAATGGCTATGATTGGCCCTTGTTTAGTACATATTTACACAAAACGGAAATATCTAATAAACAAGGAACTGATCCATTCAGGCATAAACTAACAGCATATGAGTGGGTTCCACATGTTCTTGACCTGTTTTTGAGTTTAGTAGTTAATTTCAAATGGAAGTATTAAGGGAAAGCACACACAGGCAGAGAAAATGGGAGGCAATGCGCAAAGGTAGGGAGCATGTGTTGGAATTTGAATAGCTGGTTTATACTTACGCATGTTTTTTGTTTTGTTGTTGCTCCCTCTAGGCTGGTGAAGACGAAGCCCACGATGAATTATAAGGTTGGGATCTCACGTTATCACTCATTCAACTCGTCAGACAGTCTCACAAACATACATCTTCATCAATCGATCGATATTCCGTCGTGAAAAAAGTTATCTTTACATCCATCCACGGAAATCTTTACTCAATTGCTATGAACTATTTACTTTAAAAAAATAACGGAAGAAATATTAAGTTGGAAGCGTCCAAATTACCTTAACCTTACCAGTTCTACCATTGTTTTAATTTGGTGTGCGGACTCATAACTTAACAGTGACTTTTCTACTCCTCAGAATGTGGAACTGGTTTCCAAGTGAACAAATGTCTTATAATAAAACATGCATGTACTGATCACTTAATAATTGGCACGGACAGTTATGTCATTTGATAAGACATATTCATTCCATTTGAACAGATGTAAATCATCCTCTATTTCCTAGTATGTCATTTTGGCAACTGTCGCTCATTCATATTCATTTTGCGCCATTATTTATCGCCAGGAGATCATATTCCATTTCATAATTGTCACCAATAGGGAGGGAGGGACAGAGTAAAAATCAAGAGTCAATTAGAAGGGCAAATATGCCACAAATTGTAAATTTAAATTTTGAAGTATTTTATCAGAAACATTCCTGCTTTACCATAGGATACAATCAGAATTTTTGTGCCCTTTGTGATCGTGTACTATTGAGAATAAGTTATTTGCCTTGTATAATATTTGAACATATGTTCCGTAAATGGAATTAGGAAATATTGTTAAGGACTTTTCTCTTCTGTTTTGACAGTCTAGAATGCTATCACTTGACGTGAATAATTTTGTTGATTAGTTGTGTACATAATTGTATATCTTTAAAACGATGATATCAAGAACAGAAACAATTGTCTGGTTTATTTATTATGAATATTGTATTATCCCCTTTTCTGCACATTAAAAAACATCAAAACCACCTTCAACACTGTTCTAAACTGTCACATCTTTGTAAATTTGTTACCGATAAATCCAATTTTTAAAAATTTATTTTTTATTAATCTCTTAGTGCAGTAATCCTGAACTTTTTGCCAGTCTTAAAATCATGACATTCTTGTCTACAACATTTTAAAAGGCAATCAAAAACTCAGCTCATGCGTTGAAAGTAGCTGCTGGTTCAATATTATGTTGAATGTGTTTCCAGATCACCCTTGGAAATAAAAATTGTTTGTATTTAAATGTGAATGAAATATTCTCTTGTTCGTGTTAATTTAAAGTAGCCAGAAAACGGCAAACAACTAAACTAGGAGAGTTTTAGAAATATACCTTTCAAACCAATCCAAACGTTAAAGGTTTATCTTTTTATTATTATTATTATTATTTAATCAGGTCTTTTTTCGGCCGAAAAATTGAAACGAGGAATTGCAGTCGGAAAGTTTTTACATTGGTCTTCTAACAGTGAGTGGGAGGAAGGGAAGGTAGATCAAAAATATCATTCTAAATAACATTATAATTTGAAGCAAGTAGAGTGATTGATAAATATTTGAACTTGAAGATTATTAGGTCATGCGAAATATAAAATGGTTAATGTGGGCAACTTTCAATGCAGTAGAATTAGGCTGAATAATTTCAACATTCCACTTGTAGACATTTTGGCATAGTTGTACGTGTAGGCATGCGTTTCGCCATTGACATCTAGGGGTACTTAAGGTGACTTGGAAAGGCACAGTTTAAGGTTGCCGTCTGCAAGAGGCCATGTGGTATGACATCACTCACTGACCACTTTTGTTGTTTCTAAGTGTAACCCCATACAGCTATGATCTTACCTCCCCATATAAGGCAAACAAGGTGAGAAAAGTTAATGAGCCATGACTTTTTAAGACACATTGTCTGATGGGGGATGACTGAGGTTTATTTATAATCAGACAAATTATTAATTTAAGATCATTGTGAAACTATTTCATCCTTATATTGTGTTGTA
Organism: Haplosyllis anthogorgicola; assembly: GCA_038406195.1. Lineage (NCBI taxonomy): Eukaryota > Metazoa > Annelida > Polychaeta > Phyllodocida > Syllidae > Haplosyllis > Haplosyllis anthogorgicola. The sequence continues at coordinate 9,457 of JBCAUI010500573.1, read as the reverse complement.
AAAATGTTGAAATATTAAGATCTATCATGTGTCAAAGTTTGACAAAATTTCACCACCCCTGTGGCAAGGTAACAGACATTTTCCATTGATGTTAATGTTCTTGGTGATCATCTTCTGCATTGAATTACTAATAATCTTGCTGGTGGATCATGCTGTAACTTTACATATTTCATCCTCATATTAACCTTCACAAACAGTGAAATGTCTAAGTCAATAGGCCACTTGTAGACAGCAACCTTAAGTTGAGAGCACTGAAACAATATGGATTGTAGTTTGTCACAACAGAGGTGTCACAATAACAATAGGTTTGAATGCCTTGACTGTGTGACTGGTCAGCTATAGCCAATGCAGTACATCCATCCACCTCTCCAGGATGTTGCATCCCTGCTGTCCAGCTGCAAATGACTGTGTATAAGTCAGAACAAACGATCTATCTAGGGACTTTTCATCTTTAAGAACAAACTTAAAAGTTATCTCATGTGCTATTTACCCAGAAAGTATAACTACTGGCTTTTCCAATTTGACAATTCAGGGTAAAATAATATTGGGAAGTATTTTAAGAATGATTAAGAAAATATTTGGGTTTCTTTTCTCAGACAAATTTCATTAGTTATTTAGTTGTGCTCTCTTACTTAGCATTTCTTTTTTAAGGCGACTAAAAATATCGAAATATGTCAAGTTAACGACCTATTACCTAGGCTTTTAGTAGTCAAGCAACCGTCCAGGGGGGTGAGGTAATGAGTCTGCAACGGTGACATTTAGAAATAACTTTTACCTTTACTTCAGACGTTATTCCTATGAAGAAGTATTCTTTACTCTTTATTCTTTTCAACTTCTGTTAGCTTTTTGTATTGGTTAAGGTCGCGTGAGATCACAAACTGGTTGTCGGATTTCAAAAAGAGGTTTTAAATATGGAGTGTCATTTCTAATTTGAGATCAAATTTTTGTTATTTGATACTACACTTTATCTCCATAAACTTAAAGTCAAGTACAGTTGGTGAACATATGATTGTTATCCAAGAAAACAGGAACCAGAGAAGAATTAAATGTCATATATTTGTGATGTGCTGTGGTCCCCACCGCCTATTTCCGGCCAAATTTTGGGTACTTGGCGACGCTTGCCCAGCGCCGCTAGGTAGCATCGCTATGTCAGCCCTGCTATCTTGGTGACGGTCAGGTGGCGCCCGGGGTAGGGGAGTCTATTTTAGAAACATTGTCTGGATACGTGTGTGCACATGCATGAGGAGTGTATTCAATGTGACGTCATATCTGAATGATGTTACATTGAATATGTCACAATGCTGATGTCACCCAAGAGTGACATCATCATGGAAATTCTTTAAAACAGCATGGTGTTTGTGTTAATCGCCTTTATCTGGTTAGAATTACTAGGAGAAGGACCACTTTCACATCCCTAATTCTCTAAGTAGCTGCTCCCCTAGCAGTATTCAAATGTTATCGCTATCTTGACTATTTTCTTCTTTACTGTGCGACAGCCATAGCGTGGCTCCCTTAGCATTATTATCTAATTCCATTGTGAAAGACCAGCCACTCTGTTGGTGGCATTACACCCTAGAGAAAGGCACTAGAGTGGAATCACCCCTTTCGCCAGAGCCCGAAGAGGTCTAAGGAGGGTAGTCACACCCGGCGATCACATTATTAGCGGTACGCGGCGAGCGTATGTCACATATAATTCACTTGCCTCGGTGACATCCTCCTCATTAAATTACTTTAATTGACGTTTAGGTATTTGATATGGATGCCACAGCAGGGAGGGATTTCCTGAAAATACCGCACTGCTCATTGCAATACTTAATCAAATGTTTACGTCAAGTCCCACGAAGTAAAAGGTCATTGGCGGATTTAGGGGGGGGCCCCACGGCCAAAATTTTCTTCATTTTCATGCAGTTTTTCTCGATTTTTGGGCGAAAATAGGTGAAAATTTGGTTGGCGCCCCCCCCCCCCTACGGGCCGGGCGTCCCCCGTACGGGAAATCCTGGATCCGCCAATGAAGGTTAATAAGATTATGGTTTCATCAGTTATGGTTTCGCTTGTTACAGTTAAATTTCTCATATTTCAACAAAAATAACCATAATTGAGTAAATTACAGTGGAAATAGATTATACAGAGGATGCTGCTATGGCCAAAAGGAAATAACGTTTAATAGTTACAGCTCCTGAAATTCCCATCAATTTAAAAAGGCACAGAACAAAAGAAAGATCGAAAGAATTTCACGTCGTGCTTTTAAATTTCCATCATTTCAAGACTGATAGTAATTTTATCCTCCACAGTTACTACGATGGTACATTGCAATAATACCTCTGGGCTGAGCAACGAGTCACAAGACTTTATACCAACAATTGTACTAACTGTGAAAGTCATTTGTCGGATGAGATCCTTATTAAAATCATTGGCGGATCTAGGGGGCGCCCCTCCCCCCCCTCCACACGGCCCAAATTTTCTTCGTTTTCATGCACTTTTCGCTTAATTTTGGGCGAAAATAGGGGTCGGCACCCCCCCCAACGGGCCGGGCGCCCCCCCCCCCCAACGGGAAATCCTGGATCCGCCCCTGATTACGTTTGTCCTTTTAGAGGTACAGATCATCTACATGAATTAACATAGTTGCCAGTTATTGTAAATATGAGCTTCACTTTCAAATTGACAACGTTGCGACATTAACACATTTTCGCATTTCTAGTCAGGATGTGAAGTGTTAAAAAGTCAGAAAATTTGAAGTTTACATCCGAATTATTTTTCGCTTTTGTTTTGTGTGGATTCTTTTACGATCAAGGTAAGTTGAGAGTTCTGATTGACAACTTTGCATGATAAGTAAATATGAATAGGACCAACAAGTAAAAATGTAAATTTGTTTGTCCATTTACGACTCGCACATATTTCGTCAGCTTTTTGAAATTGCTTCGCTTTATAACGACTGGCAATCGAGGTTTTCCAAATTTATTTTATGTTTGTCTGATTGGGCTAATTAGCCCAATTCGGCAATAATGAAGATTGATGAATTAGGCAATAATGAAGGTAGCCTAATTAGGTTGATTGGGTTAATTAGCCTTATTAGACAAACAAAATTAATTTGCGAAGCCTCCATTGTGTGGTATTTCCAGAATTACTGGTCGATTTCCAAAGAGAAATTTGGCTAAATCTGTCTAAAATTTGTGAATGCGAAAGTTTACATAACGCAAATATCGGAGGATTTTCCTAATTCAAATTCGAATTTGTCTAATTCATCTAATTTGTCTAATTCACCAAATTCGTCTAATTCATCTGAATTGGAAAGTGAAAAGGTACCAAAATAAGTAGGATTACTGAAAATGGTAAATTTTTTGATTAAAATTACTAAAATGGTATGACCAATCCTATCCAATTAGATGAATTAAATAGAGTTCGAATTAAGAAAAACCCCTATTTACTCCAGTGACAAGTTCTTTGCCGCAATGCAGTCAGCCTGGATTGAACCTGATGGCGCATTCACCATACGTAGTGCCGTCACCAGACCAGTGTCTCCATCTTCCGGAGAGTGTCACGTGGCTGACATCTGTCCTGAGTATGACTTTACAGCTTCAATGTATCAACCATATTCATTGGCGGATCTAGGGGGCGCAGGAGGCGCGCGCCCTGACCTACGGCCAATTTTTTTTCATTTTTATGCAGTTTTTCTCGATTTTTGAGCAAAAATAGGTGAAAATTGGGTTGGCGCCCCCCCCCCTACGGGCCGGACGCCCCCCCGTACGGGAAATCCTGGATCCGCCAATGATATTGTTTACGGAAAGGTAATGCACAAGTTTATTTTTCTAACCTATATGTTAAGATTAGGAGACCCTAGAGTATCCTGCATCTTAACTTAAAAAGGGGAAGGTCTATACCTAAACTGCTTTTTTAAACTGAAAGTAAAAATGAAAAAGACCGGATAGCTGTTTAAGTGCAATGAACATAAATAAAGAACAGCATGAAACTGTATTGTTCTCATATGTGTGAATTTTCCTGAAAAATTATTTTCAGCTCGTGAAATTCTTATCAATTTTATCACCTCACAGATCCTCCATCCCAAACTCTTGGAGCCATTGTGTGACTTGAATGGAGCATTCACCTTGACATTCACCATCTACCATGCACTGCGTGTTACTGGCCGCTAAAAGTACGAAATTCTATTTCATTACACAGAATTCGTATCAATTTAATGGAGCTCCGATAATATGCCGTGTTAAACGTCTGATACGATTTCCGTGTACTGTTGTGACAGTTGAATTCTTTATTACCCAGATACATAAGGAAGCCTTTAATTTTTTCTTTAAGCTAATGAATCATTGAGAATTTTATCACTTTTAGAAACTTTTGGAGACAAAAGCACTTCAGGAAAATTATGTTGAACCTTCCAAAATTCCTTTAACAGAAACACAAGGTAAATTTTTGTTGTTTCAATTTAATTTAATTCAATTTTCTTGGGAAAACTGTATTTAATTATCTTTCCTCAGTACACGGAATTCGTATCAGAAGCTTAACAATAGCGCATCAAAAGCACCGCGTGAAATTCTGTCATTCTCTCCTTTGTTTTCTTCGTTTCCAAAATGATACGATTTCTGTGTACTATGCTGTATGATGAAACCTGGTTGTCACCCGAGGACATTCAGACCACGGCAAATCCAAATGACTGTCCCTCAGGTGAGAATGGCGGCTCCATTAAATTATTTATAACTATCTGTTCCACATGGACGAATACAGTCATAAGTCAAAGTCCATCCATAGTTGTAGTGATATATCATTATGATAATTGGTCCTTGTTACATTCTTATCCACAGCACACTATACTCAGTTATAATGGAATAATTCGCATAAAAACACTTAATCAGCCAATTAAAGACATTTGGTGACGTTCTGTACCAGCTCCTGAAATCAATTCATTAATTTGGAAACTTTCAAAACAAAAGAGAGAACACTATTGTTCCTAAACTGATAGAAACCTTGTCCTCTGGTTTTTGTGTGATAGGTTTCTCGGTTGTAGGTTATAGGTTGCTTTTTTCTTATTATAACGCGTCCCTGAATTGTACACAATTACGAACAATTTGTATTAATCTCGTAAGGTACCTTGTTTAGCTCTAATAGAATTTTCTCTCACTGGTCTCCTCAGAAAACGAAAATCCTGTTTTGTAGAACCATGTGTTACTTTTATGAGCTACAATAGCAGATCGTGGAAATCTTTTGTATTCAAACCTTTGCAAAACTCAGCAGCAAACGTAACATTCATTTGTTACACTTTTCTAAGAGCCAGACATTCAATAGAGAACACCAGTATATTTGTTTTTGAAGGAACGCACAAAGCAGTCATGGAGTGCACTTGGTTTCGATGCAATACGAATCATATGGTCTCAACCCCATGGACGTCTGGTCAGGGGTACGTTGAAGGCAAATTAAACTCTGCACCCCATAAACCTTGCATGTGATGTTACTGAACATGAAAATTGATAAAATTGTCCCCTGGTCCTTTAAAAATCATTTTCCTTGCTACAATAAACTACAATTTGTCAGCCGAATTTCTATTGTCGTCATTTCCCTCATTTTTTCCGAACTTGGCTTGCTACAGTTTTAATCGTCGGTAAATCAGTGTTCTCGCCCTCAAATACAATTTTCTCCTGATTTCTATTTTTTCAGGGTTTCGACACAGCAGTGAGTGGATCCGTCCCCGCCGAACTGGACATGTTCGACCTGTTCAACAACACGATTCCTGACGGGTACGTGGTGGTGCTGGCGGTGTGGGGTAACTCCTTCCCGTGCGACGGGCCTAACGACGAGTGCGCCGAGGTGTTCGACCGCGTCAAACCCGGAGCCGCCGCACCACAGCAATACGGTAAGTTCTTTTTGATCATCATGCCTAATGGCAATGAGGGTGTATGTATTAGGGGAAATCTAGGTTTGTGCTCTGGGTAGCCATTGCAGAAAAGTTTACCAAGATCCCTCCCCCGCCCCCGTCCCCCCCCCCCCTCCACCTGAACTGGGGGAAAATGCATTTCTGGCCATTTCAGACAATTCTGTGTGGAAAGTCAGACTCTAATATGGCATAAGGGTCAGTGTTCCATCAGGTCACCTTTCTCGTTATTTTATTGTTTGGATTACATTTCCCACCTCACTTTAAAATCGAGATTTCAGAAAATAAATCAGATAGCAGATGAAAACATGTCACGCATGGCAAATATTGCCACATCAGACATGTCGACTAGTTTGCAGCGAGTCGATTGAAATTTTACTTTTTAAATTACATCAATATTTAGAAACAGTTTGGTTTTTAGGGACTTTGATGAGTTTTTATTTTTATGGGTTTTTTTCGATCCCCACAGTGCAATGTAATCCAAATGATTAAAAAAGGCCTAACACAAGCACATTTGAGGTTTCCCTGTTGAGTTTTCTGTCAGATCTGTCAGATTTGATAGATTTTGTAATTTATATAACGGAGGCCCTGTGTTGTTTCTAATTGCAGCTAAATTACATATTTTGTCTACTATGTATAATAAACAATATTTGGTGTATTCTTTTTTTTAATTGTACTAAAATTAGCAAAATAGCCAGACCTACCAAATACATCAGATCTGACACATCTGGCAAGGAACAAATTCGGAAAAAAACTTAATTAGCGGGGTTTTGTATGATTTGGGTTTTTCCTACCTTATTCTGCAAAATAACTAATAATCAAGGTTTATTTATTTATTTTTGTTTATCTAATGAGACAAATTCACCCAGTCACCCAGTTTACGACAAGAAATTTACCCAAAATTGTCCAATTAGGCAAACTAAACTAAGTAAGCAAAACTTCGACTAATGCGTAAAACACGAAGGAGTACAGGACATTAGTGCAATGTAAAAGTGTACAGTGCAAATTGCTATTAATTTTGAAACGTGCAGAACAAACGAGCAGTGTAATATCATCCATTCAGTAGACCAGTAAAATTCAAACTATTATTTCACGTTCAATTTCGAACAAAAGGAGTAATAATGAAAACCAAAATTAATGCCTGGGAATATTCTTTAATTGATTACTTTAAGTGTAATTCTACAGTGGGCTCTTTATTTTGTACGACTCAAAAACATGCAGCATGACGACTGAGTCTACTGCATTGTTGATATTCTGATGGAAAACAAGAATTCCACGTTGTGCTTTTGATGTGCTATTGTTCCAAAACTCATAGGCATCTCAGGATTTGATTGCCATTAAAAATATTCCTTCTAAAGTACCCACAAGCCTGAATTACCAGAAAACACCTGAATTTCTTATTTGACATTGGTCATTTTTTTTTACTTAAATGTAGAAAGCGTCATTGTTGGCGGAATGAAGGGAGGCGAATGTGGACGGCAACTAACATGGGCCACTGAGGTACTGATCTGCTTTAAAAACTTGACAACTGTTTCTGCTTAACATGGCTTCAGGGTAGAATAGTGATCTGATTGCGTAAATCATAACGTTTCTGACGTACTAAAAGCGTTTGAAGAAACAGATCATGAAATTTATAGCAGTTTTATTTCAATAGAGTTTTAATAGAGCATAAAACTCACTTTAAAATTCAATAATATTATCATGATCTGTAAACTAGACTCAAAACTGTTAACTGATCACATCCTTTTTTCAGGTGCGAGAAACAGCGGTCTCCACTGGTGCAGGTATGAAAGCACCAGTAGCAAGAACAACGGTACAAATACCCAAAACACCACCCACCTGTACACCCTGAGGGTACCCAGAACACCACCCTCCTGTACACCCTGAGGGTACCCATAACACCACCCACCTGTACACCCTGCCACCAACTTTACCAGCCAATATGACGTAAGGATACTCAGATCACCTGCCCATTTCTTGTTACCTCCCGCGTAAGCGGGAGGTGTAATGTTTTCAGTCGTGTTTGTGTGTGTGTATGTGTCTGTCTGTCTGTCTGTCCAGGCTATATCTTTTAAACCGCTTGACCTAGAAACTTCATTTTTGGTATGAAGGTACATCTTTAACATATCTAGGTCATGTTTGAGTATCAAGGTCATTGGGTCATGTTCAAGGTCATGGTAAGAAAAATTGTTCAATTTTGGATTGATATCTGCCAATATCATATGTTAAAGTGCTTCTGACTAGTAAATGAGGTCAAGGTCAAAATAAAGGTCGAGGTCATCTGAAGGTCAAGGTCATTTGAAGGTCATTTTTCAAATTATTGGTTGACTTTGCAAACTTCAATTGTTTAAATATTTTTGACTACTACACAAGGTCAAGGTCATTTGAAGGCCAAGCTTATTTCAAGGTCAAATTTAATTTTGTTGGAAATTCTTTCATGTTTTCAAATGTTTATGGCATTTTAATGACTATTTGCGGAGTGGGCGGTGGGCCTTCGACTGAAAGGCATTCTTGTGATTTCACGTGAATTGAGTGACCTGATTATGAGCTTCTAAGTCAACATAATAGTTGAAGTCCTAACGTACGAAAACCGGTATGCACACATATTTGACCAAACCATTACATTACGACGAAGTAAAAACGTTGCAACGTAACGAAAAAGTGACGGTTGTGTTGAACCCTTTTACTTTCCTACCAGATGGTACATAGAAATGTTTCTTTATGGTTTATATTCTTTGTGGGTTTCTTGGCGAATTAAGTTCAAAAACCAACTTATTGCCAATTTACAGTTTTATTTCAGAGTGCAATGTGACAGGTTAATATTGAGTGTAATATGTACAAAGTAAAATGATATTTTATGCCAGATTTAGGATTTATAATTTTCTCAATTGCAAGTACACAGTTCAACAGTTAGATAAACCGTGGGTCATAATATCTAACAAAATACTTAACATCGATTGTGCAATTAAAATTCCATTGTGTTCTTTTTGTTATCATTTGTAAAATATGTAAAAACCATTTATTATTGTTTTATGTCATATTGATACCTAAGATTAATGAAAGCTTTTAGTTATCTAATTATTTATCTCTCATTCGGTGTTGTTCTCGTTTACAGTGATGCTAGTAAATGCTAGTAATGTTGTAAACAGAACTGAGAATTTTGCTATTGCTTAGATGTTAACATTAAGCATTTTACAAATAACAATGGACAAAATTCCGCAAAAAAATGAGGGTTTTTTCTTATTTCAATCTCCACCAAATCTTCCCAATTTTCTAAACATTTAAACTGATTTTTGCCTCAAGGCTCTTTTAAAGTGTAAAAACCATTGAGGTAATGGTAATTTAAGTCCAATTATGGAATAATTTTCAAGACTAAATTCAGTCCTAGGGTAAAGAAATGACCAAGAAGCTTACATTTAAATTGATTGCAATTTAAACAGAGAAATGTAAACGGTAGAAATGGTCAATTAATTTGTCTGGAAAAGTTGGTAAATTAGGTAGATTTGGTACACTCCTCCCCGGATATATCGATATCGCTTATATCGATATCCCGCTTATATCGATACAATCTCTTGCAGTCAG
>JBCAUI010500562.1:0-13347 GCA_038406195.1 Haplosyllis anthogorgicola | reverse complement strand
CTAACGGTCAGCCTTGACCTTCCCCCACCACTAAGGCCCAGGCCTATGAATATGCATTATCTAAGGGTCACGTCCTTTACCTAGATTCCACCCAATATATAATAGCCCTCTGCCCATGTTCAGGGAGTGCACACTAGACCATCCCCATGCATGTATCATATGTGGTAATAAACGTAGAGTCATCATAACGCCTCGGGTTAGTGCATGTTAATGCATGTCCAACGCATAGCTTAACCCCACGACAGTACCTTATTGTGTCAGTAAGCAGTTTGAAGCCACCCGTAGGACATGTAAAGCCCCCCCTCCGGCAAGTCATACACAGCCTTCTTACTGTTAAGCACATGGCCTATTTCTGACACAGTAAGATAGTGTGTTGGTTTTACTGGGTAAAAAGCACCGGCAAAAGCTACACGTATTAGGGTTCACTTGGTCAGGGTTGTCAATAGTCAAGGAAAAGTCTGAGAAAAATACTTTCCTCCGAGTCGGGAAATGTCAAGGGACATAGTTCCCATTCAGGGAATCTTGAGGTTTTGATCAAGGTCAGGGAAAAGTTAGAGACTTTGGATCTGGCTGTAATAATTTTTGATATCTCATTATTCAACTTTTTGTATCTTCAATTGGGTTGACATAATTTTCATCTACATTGATGACATATTTACTGTTTTATTCTTTTGATATAATGTGCATATGCAAGTATTTTGTGCATACATAGGTATTAGAAGACAATATACTACTAGTTTCAAGTATGTCTTGCGATCATTGAAAGGGGGATCAAACTAAATGTTTAGCAAATACAATTCTTATTGAATACGTTGACTGTTAATTAGATTGTCTCTAATATCAAAAGTTAACAACATTTGCTTGCAACATATGGAGCACTCGGACCCTTGCATTGTCTCCTTCCACTGGATGGTCCTGATGCTCAACTTCAGTGATCGGCCGGAACTGTTGGAGCCATATCACTGCGCACCGGGACTTGAAAAATAATTTGTTGACAATTTACAATTAAGACATGGCTTGCCATCATATATCTTGTTTATGTAGAAAAGAACCTCTTCTTTCAGGATGATGTAAGGCAATAACGTTTTTTATTCCAAAATAGAAATGATTACTTTTAACTACAAATATGAAGTATCAGTGTAAAGCCGGGTATGTACATGTAGTTCTCACCTGCATTGCAGCATGTTGTATTCAACGGAGGATTTCACATTGTATAGCTGCAGGTGTAAAAAGATAAAATAATTTCCTATTTCAAAAAATGTACCGGATTCAGAGCCCTTCATTATCATTATAATTTTCTAAAAGAAGCAACAATTTATAAATACGTTACATTTCAATTTTGAATTTAAGCTGGGAATCTAATGTGGTTGGAATTTGCCATCTCTGCAATGTACAAATAATATTTTGTGAATAATGACAAAAGACAGATACTAAAGGCAAAGGAGGTCTCACATGAAGGCTTATGGAAATTAATGTGACAACATCCTATCAGTTTTATTTATGCCATTATATTTTCTCTATATGTTTATGTATTTCTAATATTTCACAGAATGTTTTTACTTGAACAACATTACCATTACAGAAACTCGGATAGACGGATCCTTTCTAGCATGACAGATTGCACATACTTCCAATATAATGTTTTGTGGGGAACATCTTGAAAGCATGGCATTTGGAAAATAATCTTTTGGACAATAGTTTAGTTAACGAGCTTTTGCCAACCAAAGTAAAGTAACTGCATTGGTTGGGAAAAGTTCAACAGAAATCAGTGCGACATGTTCTGAGGAAATTCATTGTTCATAAATATTTATCTTTCATATTTGTTATATTTTCCTGTCCAAAGATAGATTGATTGAGCAGCTTTTGACAAGTGTGAAATGCAGCTGAGCAGTCGTTTTACATAATTTTATTGATGGAATTGATGTTCCAAACCATTAACTGGCTGTTGACTTAAACCTTATGGCAGTACTAATTAACAAAAACCTAATCGGATTTTTGTTGAATTTAAGCTGGGAACCCAATGTGGTTGGAATTTGCCATCTCTACAATGTACAAATAATATTTTGTGAATAAAGACAAAAGACAGATACTAGAGGCAAAGGGGGTCTCACATGAAGGCTTATGAAAATTAATGTGACGACATCCTATCAGTTTTAAGTGAAAATTCACAACTTGTTTTTCAGGTTTTGCAAGTTAAGAATAACTTCCAAAAAATATTTAAAACCCCGCACAACGCCGTTTGATAAGACAAAATCACAAATGCACATTTACTATAATTTGACAGGTAATAACTACACAGCACGTTCTTGAATAAATGCTGAACGTTTAAGCAACTTTGTAATACTATTTAGTTTTCGAAGCAGTTTCTTATGTAACACGTTTTCTCATGGTTAAGAAACTAATCAATTGTCTGCGTCTACAACTCTGGTAGTTCCTGTGTAAATACACAGACTGCAGTATTTCGTGCAGAAAATAGCTCAAAAGTTCCATCACAATCAACATTTCCTACAAAAAGGTTCCACTGCCAAGAAACGTTTAGTTTTGGATAATCAAGTCACATAAAGACCACTGCGTGCCGTGTTTATTTGCAAATGCAAATTCTTCGTGACTAGCCAATCTGTGATTGGTATTTTGGTCTTAATCCCACTTGACATTCCATCGCAGTCACAGGATGTTTAACAACATGTTCTTGAATTATCGGTTGCACAGATTGTCTATCCATCAACATGAAACAGGTTGTAAAGGCGGTAAAGGCATCTACGACTGCTTCCTACCAACCAGCAACTGTATAGATGGGTCGGATATACGCCCTATTCGATTTCCGTATCTATGATAATTGACTTGTCTGTGTTATTTACGTGAGTGTTTAACATACGTTGCATTTCAGTTTTCTCAACTTGGTGCTTTGAGCAGCAGGAGAACATCGATCTGAATGTTTGTCTGAACGTTGGACTCACAACGCAGTAGAGAATAAAGTTAAATGCAAAGTTAATTGCCTGTAAGACGTTGGTTATTGAAGCCACCGTATGTCCTTGGGGTCCCCATGACTCGTATGGATTGACATACCGAATAATCTCAGATGGTGAAACCAGAAACAGCAACATAAGGACAATGATGACCAAAGTCAGTGTAACTTTCCGACTGGAATCTCTCACATTTTGACCTTTTGCAGTCCTCTGCCTTTTGTTTGTTGCCCTTTTCAGTTCCCATATAAGTCGGATATTACAAAACGCCAGTATCCCAAATGGTATGAAATCAGCAATAATTGGCCACACCCATTTCATATAGACTAAAAGCCAGTGAGTTAGGTTCTCATCAAACCTTGGTTGGAATTCGAAGTGAAGATCAGACTGTATACCTAGGCATGGTCCGACATAGTGGTGAAGGAAGAAAGGTAATATCATAACAGTGGAAATAGCATAGACTAAGACAATGGTAACAGCTGTATGGAATGTGGATAAGGTTGATCTGGCATGAAGTGGATACACCACCACAATATAACGGCTAATTGACATGGTCACAATAAGCCAGGTGCTGATCATCAGAAACAGATTAACCAATCCAACTCCATAAAGTTTGTAATAAAGGATGTATTGATGACTTTTATCCACAACTTCATATTCTTCATTAATGAAAGCATGAGGAAATACTGCTATGCAGAATAACATATCACTCAGGGCCAAAGCAATAAGTCCATATGTTGCAGATTTCTCTAATCTATCCATACTTGATAACATTCGCCGTCTTGTCAGAACCAATAAATTCAACAGATTTCCAATTACTCCAAGAAATGAAATGATCGGAATGACAACTTTAAACCAGTCATGCTTTACTGGAACATTATCTAAAATCCTGTTAATTGCATCAAGTATTGTGTCATTGCCGGTACCATTTCCGTTGATTGCCATGATTTTTGGAGCCCATTTTATAAACATTTCCTGATGGAATCCGCACCATATTGTCTCATTGTTAATACAGCCTCCTCCGGAACACATTTCGACTTCTTCGCTGTTACTGTATGTGAAAGGAAAAAAATTATGAAATGTTAAATGATCACGTATAGTGCATAAACGCAATTAACATTAGTTTGTTGATTAAAACTGTAAAAAATGACAATGAAAATTGTTGATAATTGTTCTGTCTTTTCGGATCCAATTATATATTATTGTTTTCAACAACTATTAATTGTTTAACAGTTAGGAAATTAGTGTACAAATTTAGCATACGAAAGAGGATGCATTTAAATACAACCCTGTAAACAAACCTTACCTAAACAGAAGACAGAGGTGGAAAGTTCTTCTTTTCCAATATCAATGGGTTACAAATGCCAATAAGGCTCAAGTGTAAATCCCTTCGCAACCAACTGTTTGAATTATCCTCGAAATTTTGACATAACTAGCATTGAATGTGATCAGCAGGCCGTAGAAACAAGTGCTAAAACAATGCAGGCTCACCACAATATATTTGGTGGTGCGCACAATGGATTAATACATGCAGAAAATAGTCCGTTACTCTTGATTGGCCTCATCAAGTTGAGTTGTCAACGACTGCCAGCACACTAATATCGACGGTGATTAGAGATGTGTCATTGTCAATTTTCTCCGGCATCACACACATACAATTATTTACTTTGCCTCGTCAAAGAAACATTAAACAGTCCGAATGAACGAACTCCTATCAAGCGGAATGGAAAAGTCTTAATTGAAGTTCTTTGTATGTGCTGCGGCATCAGTTTCTCTTCAAAGTTTATTTCTTAATGAATCGTAAACATAAATGACGAAGAAGGTTTAACACTGCGACCCTAATCTAGTCATGAATCTTTTTGTTTCATGTTATGTCTTCTCTTCACTCCTAAAATAAGATATATTTCACTCTGTAAGAAAATTTCCTAATTACGAAACACTTCTTTGTTGAAGACAAATTGATCATTGCAAAGTCACTCATAAAGTGCTTGAGTATAGAAAACGCAGCTGCTCTTTAACTGACGGGTTTCCACGGAAGCTACTTGTGTTATTCAATGGATTCAACAGACAGAAAGGTTCCGACAAATCCACGTAGAGTATTGCGCAAAATGCGTGTAAAATCCAAGTTTGTTCTTTAAGCTTCTGTTAACAGTGCAAACATCTGACAACATCTGATAACATCTTACGTCTTAGTTGTAAACTAGGCCAAGGAAACCTAGCTGATATGGCAACTAATTGTCTAGTAGAATCTAAAAACCAACGGGGCATTAATGGAAATAACATGTCACTGTTAATACAGTAGACAATGTTCGGTAATGACGAATTCATTTACTGTCGACAATTACTAATTTGTAAATTTGAGCCACTGCACAATTGGGCACATTCGGGCGTTTCCAAAGGGGTAATGATGCAGCATGAAAGTCGATATATAATCACCAAATAATTGCAGTTCTAGGAAAGGTCGAACCGACACGAATCTCTTTCAAGTGAATTTTGTTTCTTACCAGTTTTCGCGTACGTGGTTAGCTTGATAAAATCAATTTGCGTTGCATAAAATATTGAGTGCGTATTGGGAGACCTTTGTTATCAAACGTGCTCGTGAAATCGGAAAGGAATAATGTGGGTAGAGTTGAGAATTTACAGTAGCGTAAAGACCTTGATAACAGATGTTGCAGACTTTACGCCCATACAATTTCGTGATAGTCAATTGCAAATGGCCAAACAGGCAAACAGTCAACACCTAAACAATGGTGGCTTTTATGGATAAGGTTGGATCTGCCCTGTGCCGTCACTGGTCGAAAAAATTAATAAATTTGTCAGCAGAATTTCCTTTTTGTAGGGGCAGTGGCTCCAGTTGAGTAGTCACACATTCCAAGCCTTCAGACCCATTGTGAATGTGGCACCTCCAATGTGTCTAATCACAATCTTTAATATTTCAATGCTCTCAGCTCAACTGGTATTTATCTCCAATAAATTTCTTCTGACCAATACTAAGCCACCAACATTGTAAGTTTTGTTTTGGACTTGACAAAACCTTTAAATGATGAATTGCTAACGAAGATTGCAGTATATTGCAGTGTGCGTGATCGTATAATTGGATGTAGAATAATCAGTAGAAGTATTCTTTATTTCTTGTTTCTCCTAATATCTCTAAATGTCTTTTAGCTTTTATCAGCCAATTCCCTTGTACTTTTGTGGCATCTTCTTTAAATACATTTATTTGAACTTTCATTAACCAAATCTCTTGTACTTGTATGATATTTTCAGTGGGTATTTAATGCCAATAGAATTAATTATTACGAAGTTACACATCATACAAGTTCAAAATATATTATTATGGTGCCAATGAGAACAGCAAACAGATATTACAAATATTACCAAGAATGCCTTTAAGTCGAAGGCGAACCGTCCGCTTTGCAAATAGTCATTAAAATGGTTATAGAAATTAAAACATAATAGAAAATATTAAAAAGTTAAATTTGACCTTTAAATGGCCTTGACCTCATTTATCAGTTATAAGGGTAATAACAAATAACATTGGCAGATAACAGAACAATTTTATTTCTGTGACCTTGAATTTGACCAAATCACCTTGATACTCGAATTTGACCGAGATCACATAAAGATGTACATGCATACAGGAAATGAGTTTTTCAGGTTAAGTGGTTCAAAAGTTATAACCCGAACAGACAGACAGACTGATTGACAGACAAACAGACATTAATGAAAACATTACCTTTCGCTAACGCGGACGGTAATACATTTGGTCATTATGTCATCGATGCCACTCCGGTTACCAACAACAAGTGAACACCTGTGTTATTGGTTGCTGGCGTGATAATTCTCTGGTCGACACGAAGGAGACTTTAACTAAGCAATTACATTTGAAAATGTAAAGTATACGACCGAGTCCTGACTGGAGATGTTCGCTTGTTTGATGGAAATTACCTCAATCTTGCCTAATCCTGCCCTTTGACTTATAATACGAAGAACTGGAAAAACAAGGACAAGTATTGGTTGTAGAGTCTGGAGCTTAAAGGATCACAAGTTACATGTGTATCTGTCTGTCCTTGGACCCCAGACAGACGGAGACAACCTGTTTCTACGATATGGCTTAGTTTGATAGCCTTGCCAGTAATAATCATATCTTACAGTGTCACCCGATAGTTTTTTTTACAAGTGTGTCTGTATCTTGCTAATTAGGTCTGGTTATGGACACGTACGATACAAAATATGTTTAATACTTATACGGCGCGGAAAATTGGCAGAAACAATAGTCTCGCAGAGATAGTCAACGAGTTACTGTAAAAGGCAGAGAATAAGGCAAAAAGTAAACTGTTAAAATACGTTTCAAAGTACCCGGCATGCAGGAGGGTGACATCAGAACTGTTTTGTTCAAAATAGTCGAAATGCTTAGCTTTCATGGGAAGTGTCGGGAATAAAAGCAGCACTATTGCCGGGGATATTACGGGCTACGCACGTAAGCTCCGCCCCAACACCCCTAGCTAGCAGCCACACTTAGGCAGAGAGGGCATTAGAGCCCAGGGTACCAGAGAGACAACACCCACTAAGCAGTACGTAGCAGGCTAGACAGCCAGTAACATGCAACCTAGGCTTAGCTACTTACTACATGGATGTCCTAGCCTAAGAATGTTTAGGATCGAGTTTAGATTAATTTTATTAACTAGAAATTATCACAGAAAAATGGATTACTAATAATGTTATTAACATTTTACCAGTGTTTGCCAATGACACATTAAAATAATAATAAAATTCACCAGCACAAGCCGAAGATAAGTTTCATAAATACAAACATGGACAAATGGATATCAATTCGATATCTTATTTCTGTACCCACATATTAATAGATTCAACTTGCTACCAAACAAAATTATATAGTGTAACAACTTTATTATGGACAATTTGGACAATTTACAGGATACTGGCCAGAGTTGCAACTGGAACTCTTCTCAGGCCATACAAAAAGTATATTTGAATTGATTTTCATCGGAGATTTTGGTTAAGCATTGTTCAGGTATACCAAACAATCCATTTTATAATAGAACTCCATAGAACTCTACATCAAAAACAGGAAAGAGACATCTTTATAAACACCTTGGAAGCTCTTAAAAAGGTGAATGTTTTAGGACCTATCCACAACAGGAAGGTATGGGCCATCCAAGGTAGGAAACAAACAAAATCCTCCCCTTCGACCATCCAAGGTCAACAGGACAATACTGGAACAGGATTCCAGCTGCAGACACCCCTCCATCATGTCCTAGCTAGGCAACTACAAGAGTGACACAAACAAGAGAGAGAACAAGAGGAACAAAGGAAAACAGTGGAAAATTACCACAAGAAAGTACTACATGAATGATGGAGTGGCTATAATCCAGACCACCTTTGCAATGAAAAACTCCTCCATACAATTGACCAAGTGGATGGCATAGAAGATGAAAAACCATTGCTAGGCACTACAACCTTAGGTGCTGAGCTCTACTCTATCATCAAAATCTACTCCAACATTTGGACAATTGAGAAGAAAGAGGTCGAAAATATTATCAATAAGGTACTGTCAAAGAGTTATCTATCTTCGGTCCAATACCTTTGTAACATTATCAAGACACAAAAAAGATGATACTGCAATTTAATTGTTACATTTGTTAGACTACACACACAGTGTGGTAAAGACATTCGACATCTAATGGAGGCATACTGCCAGGGCACTATTTATGCAGATTTGCAAAACATACAGCAAGATACTGCCACCTTAAAATCAGAATTAACTGAAATTACAGATTGCCTTTCAAAAATCATTTTAAAGTATGCCCAAAAGAGATCCAAATCACAATTGAATTTGAACACACAATCAACCCATGAACCTGCACTAACAGTATAATTAGAGTACTGCCACCAGATTTCAAAATTTAGCCCGAACAGGAAACCAATTTGGCAGAAACAGAAGATGTAGTGACATTAGACATTGACCCCTCAGAGGATGACTTTACAGATTGTGAGGACACGGTCCCCCAGAATACTCCTCAATTGGTCAATGACCTTATACTGGTGCTTGCTGAAGAAAACAATCAAACAACACATCATACACCTGTAATACTGGCCACGAGTGCAGTAGACTGAAACAGCCCTACACAGGCAGTGCAGCTGACACAAGAAGATGGAGACTGGGACCCACTAAGTGCCATTGCACCCAGACAGGAGGTTCCTGAAGAAGACTGGGGCAACACTCCCCCAAACCAGCTATTGCCAGAAGTAGAAGAGGACTGGGATGCAGAGTTAAATGCCACACATACATCTCCAATTCCATCCTTGTGCCCAGCCTCACCCAACCAGAAAATCATACAAGCAGGAGCTGAGTGTGTCTGGTGCCTGCACCTCATGGTCTACTCAGGCCATTGACATCAAGATACAAGAAAACAGTGAGCAACCACAGTCGATACAGGTAAAGTAATACTAGTTATTTTAATAGTGCATATAATGACAAGGACTATGAATCCTCTACACAGGATCACACATCCCACAACATAGATGAGGAATCACCCATGTACCTCTTTGGATGTAACACAAGATCAGCAGAGGCAAGGGAATGCATGAGGCCTAAATTTCTTAGAAAAATCTACATAAAACAGCACAATCAGTGGTTAAGCAGACAAGACTATTCAGACTGAGAAGTATCTCAATAATATGACAATTCTCAACAACCTGCCTCCACCCAATTTCTTCGATAAATTGGATATAAAATCAGCTTATGAACAGATTAACATTATGGCCTCCAATTATATAACTGATGACTCATCCTCTGAGGAGGAACAAAATAACCCACTCAGGACAACCATAGAAGAGAAACAAGGTTCTATTCCCAGTTCCCAAATGGCTACCAAAGTAGCTCTCAGCCTCAGACAAGCAGATAGCAACCCAGTTCTAGAAAGAGGGGACAAGAAGATTAAAAAGAAGTCAAAGTCAAATTAAGAAGTTGGACCCCAAAAATAAAGATGACAAACAGACACAAACTGAAACAGAACAACCCAAAACAAAAACAGATGAACAGAAGCTGACCGAATCCAAATCATTGTGATAAACATTAAGTCACAGGATATTTGTCATAGACACTATAGAAAAATCTGTTTTAAAAAGTACTGTGAAAAATGGCACATGGATTCAGAAAGCTTAAAGTGGAACACTCCATGCCCAGTCAAGCTGATCCAGGGTCAGAGGGAGATCCTCCCTTACAAACAGTTGCTTTTTTGGAGATCACACCATCACAAGAAACAAGCAGCTTATATCCAGAGTTGCACTTATATTATACTGACCATGATCCTGCAAAACCAGTATCTAATTTTGATCCATTGACACCCTTTGTCAAAGGTCAATCACAAAGTACCCAAATGGATCTGACAGAAAGCCATAGACAATACATTGGGATGGCAACCGGCAGAGCAGATGAATATATACATATGGCATGTTCGAAAACAGCAAACCAAAACCAGTAGTCATCAGAACAGGTAAGATTAGAAGGCAATACTTCCTCCAATCCCTTAAAACCTGCAGATATGACTATAGAAGACATATTTGCCATTGATCCCCAAACAAGAGATGGGAATACACAACGTTTACAAATACTGGTGAGACTCACGGCGTACATCAACTACAAAGATAGCAAAATAGGTGACCTCCCCGAATCTCATTACAGGAATTTGTGTTAGTGTTGATCAAACGACAACATTCAATACAACCAGGAACATGGGTATCAGAATTAATATGGTCTCTCCCTATTGCTAGTTATCCAGGACTAGACCAATATTTACAGTATCTGAATAGGTATAACAAAGAATATTTGGAAGAGGTTGCAGAAGACAAAATGGAAGGCTGGGCTGACCCAGATGAAGAGGAAGACAATGTATATGAGGAGACATCAGATGAAGAAGATAACACAATCATTGAAAACCATGTTCAAAAAGTTGAACCCAATGACACTAACCCCACTGTCCCACCAAATGAATATAATGACCCAGATAATTCACATGATTCTACTTTGACAGGGCCAAATGCAACCTCAACACCAGAACCACACAAAACAAACCCCTCTGATATTATTGATGATAATAATGAAAGTTTAGTTCTGACAGGTACACAGAGACCTGATGACCCAGAACCAATAGAAGAACCAGAGGAGAAAAATGAAAATGAGACTTCAAATAATGGGGCTAGGCCTAAGATGCCCAAAACTCTGGAAATTCCAAATATAGCAACACGAAACGAAGATGATGTGATCGTGGAGCAAGTAATTCTCTTGACAATGGCTCAAGTGAAGAAAGCTCTTGCATCACAGCAACAAGCCACTGAGGCAATTCATCAATCCATTTCTAAAAGTTTCAGGACTTAAAAGGAAAAGCATAGAGCTGAGATGCATGTGCTAATAGAGGCACAAGAGGCCAAATTTAAAAGAATTATTTTTGAAAAAGAAAGAGTTACAAACAAAGGTAAACCAGAATTCAGTAGCTAGAAAAATAGGAGGCCATAAACTTGATAGCATAACCAGACAACTAAAAACATTGACAGACAGTCTTGACACTTTAAAGGCTAGATTGAATCATTCTCAAGTGTCTGCCATCAGAATAGCCACACATGAAAAAGAAATAGATGCTCTAAAAGCAAAGGTGCAAAAAGCCTTACTAATTGACAAGGCAAATAAAGCAAACAGTGAAATGGCAAAGAAATTGCAATTCACTTGCCAAACTGAGGGTCAGCAAGCCACAGTTGCAGGCTCACCCAGAGCCCATGCAGTTAAAGTCACAGGTCCCCCGAACCCGGTTCCATTATTAGCAGGAGATGATAATGTCGAATATCCTGATTTTCCATTATTACATAATGAAACACCAGCACAATATAAATGTAGGGTAGAACAAGAATGACCATAAGTAGAAGCCCATCAAATTCAAGAGAGAGCTAGGCAAGAGAAACTCTAAGATAGCTTTACTCAGATCATACAAATTTTAAACAATCAGAACACACTACAAAACAAGTCTAAACCTTCAGACAAAATGTTTCTAATCCCTAAACCATATAATGGCACAAAACCAGAAGATGGTTGGAATTTACCCATTATTGCCAATTCCATCAAAAAGCAGGGGCAATAACAACTTTCCAAGAACAGCTAGAAATGTTCAGGATAATAAGGCTAGATGTGGCACAAGTTTGGTTCGGTCAGGTGGGAAAAACAAAAACTAGTCTAAAAGAATTAGAAAGTGCATTCTTAAGCAGATTCAATAAGCATGGTAGCTCACATAAGCAGCAAATCTCCTCTTGGAATAGACTGGCATTTGACCCAGCCAAGGAGGACATTAATAAGTTTGCTGAAGATGTCAAATCATTGGGTAAATTATTAAATATGTCAAATACTCAAATCCTACAGAAATTTAAAGAAAGCATGCCTCCACAGATTGAGGCAGGCCTGTTAAATGCCAAGACATGCCTACAGCTGTCAAGTTAGGCAGGCAACTAGCACACAAAAACAAACTGCAACCCACAACTGCTCAAGCAACATGTCTAGCACATTTAGAACAGCTACAAATTGAAGCTTAAATTACAACCAAATCTTTACCAAAAGGAAATCATTCACAAAAGGTTACATCAGCTAGACCACAACAGGCTGACAATAATCAAAGCAGTGGCAATGACTATTATAATGAAGAGAATTATCATGGTGATTACTCAAATCAGAGAGGTAGAGGTAACAAAAGATCTAGAGGCAGCAGGGGGCAAAGAGGAAATTATTTTCCAAGAGGTAGCCATGGTAGAGGAAGGGGGTATAACCCTTACCAAGAAGAATTTAACCACAGAGAACATTACAATGATCAAAGTCACCCTCCTCCAAGATGATCCAGAGGCAGAGGCCACTGGAGGGGTGCCCACAGAAGAGGCCATGGCCAAGTAGGGGGATGCAGCCAAGGTAGCAGAGGTCACAGACACTATTACCAGGATGAGGGCTATTATGATAATAATCAGTACAATCAACAGTACTATCAACAGCCCCAAACATACAATCAAAATTATCAGGGACAGGCATGCACACATGCACCAATGCCCCAACAACAAGCCCCACATCCTCAAGTGGCACAACAGCAAGGTACACAAGAACAAGGTCACATATGTACAATATGTAATAGACAAGGCCACTATGAATGATGCTGCAAATTTAAGCAAATTTAACCTAAGGGAGCCTCATAGCATTGATGAGACTCCAAACCCTGATGGGCAAAAAGTAGAATAGATGCTAAAAATGAACAATGCATAAAAGAAATTAAACAAAATGCAAGGCTGTATAATCATACACCAATTGATGAAAGTGAGCATGTAGACAAAATGA
>JBCAUI010500551.1:0-13347 GCA_038406195.1 Haplosyllis anthogorgicola | reverse complement strand
TTAATTACAGGGACACTTGAGAGGGAATTCTCATTGGCTAAGAGGGGCCGGAGGGGGCCCCTCTTAGCCAATGAGAATTTCCTCTCAAGTGGCCCTATACTCTCTCCATCACATAGTTTCAGATATAAAATTGCGCTTTGTATGTCACACCTTGTACCCTACTGTTTATCTCGCTTTACCGAAAATCAATCTAGATTTTTGGGAGCCCCTATGGCAAATTCTGGATCCGCGTATGATTAATATTAAATTATTCGTCTCCAAAACATTTAGATAAGACGACTATTTAAATTTTCATGACCAGAGTCTGGCACATTTACAACAGGAAAATTACATTTTTGGCAACCGAAATTTGGCATATTTGATTTTTAAGAAGTTATCGCCTTCTTGTCATGTCTAGTACAGCAAATGAGTTTGTGATAGATTTTGTGATCAAGTCTGGCTCGATGTGAAGGGTTTGTCCCCAAAATAATCAGCATTCTAACCGGAGATTGGAGCAACTTGATTCGATCGGCTTGCAGTTCCAGTGCCGGTATTATCAGTTGACATGTTTGTACCCGTACCGGTTTTGGAGCCTATTGTGTTAGAATATTTCAACTGATCCTCATTGACAAAATAAATAGCATAAATCTTAGGAAGGTACAAACAAAGTAGTATTATAGAGGCATTCAGAATAAGACAGAAAGCTAGTAATGCAGCCGGATGATAGGCATAGAATGTAGTGAAATATGTGGGTAGGAACACAACCCATAAGAATGTAGTTGCGGACACCGAGATAAAGATATACCAAGATTCATTGAAATTCTCAGGTAGTTTTCTGGTCAGGAATCCGTAGACAGCGCAGAGTATGATGAGGGTCAGGTTGTAGGCCAGTGGTATGAGCAATCCTTCTAACGGTAGGTCACAGAAGAGCTCCACATGCTTCTCAGTCGGGACCTGCATTCGGAGTCTGGCGACCGGGGGAACAATGATTCCAGTCACAATTGTCAGGACAACCTGATAAAAGAGTGAAGAACAACACAGTTTTATTTATTCTTATTATTCTTATTCTTCTTCTTCTTCTTCTTCTTCTTCTTCTTCTTCTTATTATTATTATTATTATTATTATTATTATTATTATTATTATTATTAGATGGGTGAACGGTACAGCATTGTAAACTTTGGGATAGTAGTATTTATTGAATAGGACGTTGTTATTCTTTCTTTTTAAACTATATTTTCTCCTTGATGAGCCACTGGTCTCATGTCTGTCCTTGAGGGAGTAACGCAATGTCATTTTTGCGGTATACATTTTTCCGTTATTTTGAACTTGATTACACACTTAATTTCACACAGATCTTTGTAACAATAAGCACAACATCAACACGGTTAATTGATTTTGGTACTTCTGACGTTCCTCGTTCTTTAGGATTCCCATTAATTATTCCTGCATTAATCTTTCCTTTGTCCTCATTTCTAACCTCCTCTACTTCGCGCGCCGCATTAAACACGAAGGAAATAACAAAAGACAAATGTACATAGACTTCCGTGAACATCTTTTGATTAAATTAGTACAAAACGGTGATATCTAATTACTTTTGCAAACTTCTTACACTTCCAACTCTTTTAAACTTTGCGTCCTACTGCAGTACACAGAATTCGCATCATTTTGGAAACGAAGAGAACAAAGGAGAGAACGAAAGAATTTCACTTTTTAATCGCTATTGTTAAACTTCTGATACGAATTCCGAATATTGAACCAGATCTAAGCCTGACTCCACCCATCTAAAGTAGTGTGCAAGAGGAAGAGAATTGAAATCCAGTTTATGGGTAGTCTACTATATCTACTTCTTTAACTAAGAAATACATGCATTGTGCAGGTTCAGAAATAAACTAAGTACTTTAATTGATATTTCCTTACTCTATTCAAGAACCTCACATTTATAAAGCACCGACATCTAACATTAGATTATAATTTACTGTTCGTTCAACAGTTGGAGTAGGCTGAGAATTGTTATCGTTATGCCTTTCTTTCCTCCTTTCCTTTATTGCATTATTCCAAGATAGTCGTACCTTCTTTTTTTTCGATTGGTAATGTCACGAAACTACTGCCATATTCGACATAAATGGTTTTATGTGCCTTGCCTCTGATATCACTTACAGATACACTGTATGCACGCAATGCCAGTAACATATATTTTACCTCCCAACTGAAAGAGTTACATGTTACGTCACAGCTGTAATGTAACTCCCGTAATTCATATCAATACCTATCAATTTGGAAAAATAAAAAACAAAAGAATTCCAATTGTAAGTTCTGTGTGAGCGATTTAATTTTTGACGCAGATTCGGCTTAAGTTTTGGCTTTTCACAAAACAGCTTCCCAACGTTAATTTTCATCCAGCAAATACAGTTTTTAATTTACAGAGTATTAATTTGACTGAAAGCAGTTTGACATGATGTGAATCATATATACTTGGAAAATAAAACTGGAACCATTTCTAATTTTTATTGGAGGGTTAAATTCCTATCATTTTGAAATAACAGTGCATAAAAAGCACAGAGTTAAATTCTTTCGTTCTTTCCTTTGTTCTCTTCGTTTCCAAAATGATAGGATTCAATTTTAGAGAAGAAGGTACAACAATAGTAAAAGTGAAATAGTGAAATGTTATTTATGTACGCCTATGAGGCAAAAATGAGACTTTTCAACCAAACCATCGAATAAAATATCTGTAAAATCAAGTACACGTAACCAAGAACCAATAAACATTGCCATTAAATTTAAAAATAAAAATGAAATTTAAAACATCTATTACTGTATGATTAATTTACAAATACTATACAACTGCGAATTATTGTACAGAAATGTGTGTGGTGTTTCAATACATGTTCTCTGTTTTCAGGGGTCAAGGAAGACATAACAAAGTCAAACATGTTGGTATTTACCTGCATTGGCGGATCTAGGGGGGGCGCCGCCGGTGCCCCCTCCCCCCCGAACGGCCCAAATTTTCTTCGTTTTCATGCACTTTCCGCTAAATTTTGGGCGAAAATAGGGATGGCGCCCCCCAACGGGAAATCCTGGATCCGCCCCTGATGAAGGTACACCATTGTCTAAGTGCTGTATTTATTCGAATTGAAGCACCCTCTGAAAGAAGCACCTCTGTTTTTGGAAGGGAATAAATTAAAAGTATCCTTTTCCAAATTAGACATTAATGTACTGTTGTATTTTGTCCAATGCTATTAATATCTTCTGGGTGACAGAAATGTTCCGGAATATTTAATTAATATTCTGGACTCGTTAGCTCATTTTTGAGTCCTCTTTGTACAGAAAGAGGCCCCCTAGTTAATAGACGGTACTAGTTACTAGACATGCAGAATTCCAACTGTCGATGGTTTAAACCATCAAAAATGATTGTCACATGTCACAGGAAGGAAGTAGGGATCTTTCTCTTTCATTTGGCAAGGATTACTGAAATTTTCAAGCTGTGTGAGTACATTTATCAAACCTTCAAAAATTTGAAAATTAACCATTTTTACCCAAAATAGAGGCCATTGGCGGATCTAGGGGGGTGCGGGAGGCACGCGCCCCCCCCCTCCTACGGGCCAAAATTTCTTCATTTTCAAGCAGTTTTTGGGGATTTTTGTGCTAAAATTGGGGCACCCCCCCTACAAGAAATCCTGGATCTGCCACTGGAGGCTTTCAGTACATACAAAATGAAGATACCAACTTCTCAAGTGTCTTAGAATCAAGAATTAGTACAATCTTTGGGGTTTTTTTACAACCAAAGCAGCTTAAGTTTCACTCCATTACATGTATAAGACTGAATTATGCCTGTGGGTCAAAATGTACATACGCCAAGCTGTCTAGCAACTGGAAGTGAATTCCAAGCCTCTCCACCAGTTAGCAGACAAAGTGCCATATTTTTGACCATATCTTTTTAACCAGATGTCACAGCAACATGAAATTACTACCATTAGAAGCACCTGCTTGACATGGTGCTGTGACTAATAGCTGCTAAGCTATAGCCAATTTAGTAGCACATATCTTGACATTTTCATAATGTTTAGTAAAAAATGCAAGATTTGGACCACAACTTTTAAAGCATGAGAATTAAATCAAATTTGGGTTTAAGGTAAGGGAATTACATTGAATTTAATGTAAAGATGACATTATTTGTAAATAAACACACATGTGTGAAATATATAAAATATTTCTATTTAATTTTTTGTGTCATCTATTAACTGGGTATGGAGCATCTATTAACTGGTAAGGGTGTCTAATAACTGGGTCCTCAAAATTAGCACAAAAGTTGTAATAAAAAATTTAATAATTGCACTGAAAATCAACCTTGGACTATTTGCACAGGTTGCTTTGGCTTGGGTATGTATGTTTAAATCAAGCTTACGAGGAATAGTACAGGGTATACAGCGTTTCCCCTGAACGGTGTCTATTAACAGGGGGGGGGGCTCTACAATATTGTTCCTTATTTCTTTAAAAGAGGCAAGTCCTCTTTATGTAAAGTATTGGCCCTTTGATCTATTTAAAAGAGACACCCTTTATAATTTGGTCTTAGCAGTAGCTGCTTCTATTCAAATAAATACGGTAGTTTGACATATTAATTTGCTCAGTTACTTGATCAGCCAAAGAGCTTGTTGAGAGAGGGCGGCGCCCCTGAACCGGTTTATTTTGTGATCGACCAGCACACGATCCCAGAATGCACCGGGATGACACGTCGCCATGTTTAGTTGCAGACGGAGTATTTTTGTGTAGTTTTTAAGAAAAGTGTTGTCAATGCCTCTATCTATGTCTAAACAAATTAGATAGCAACGATAGAACCATGACACGAAGAAATGGAGTCGGGTTAAAAGTAATATTGACAGTTGCAATTGGTTTATTTGTTATATATTGCCTATATTCATACCATGAAGTCCACACAAGATTAAAAAGAAGTGAAGAAAAGGGAGAACGATTGAGACAACAGCATGATTCCTTATCAGCACAGTTACAAGGTAATGCAGAACTTAAAGCGTCGTGAAATACGTGATATTTTAGCTGATGACACTGTACACTGTAGCATGTGTGTGCCTTTGAGAATCGAGGGACAGACTTGTCGACACCACTGAAGTGCCTAGGCACATGGGGTGGGGCGAATTCTTTTTAATTTTCCTGCTCTCAAAATGATTTGATACTTGCACCCAGTCCTCCCAGGGCAAATTTAGAATATAACAAGAATATTACGAATTTTTTGTGTTGCATCTACAAGTAAGGTTGTGACGTTAAGGAAGACATTTTTGAAGGAACGACTTTTAATCTTAAGTTGACACAATAATGGCTTAAAACTGTGATAATACTCAAAAAGTGATTTTTTTTTTGCAGTTGTATATGAACACAAGTCCAGATTAGAAAAGACATTACAGCAGGAAAAAGCAGATCATAGGAAAAGTAAAAATGGTAAGATTGTGTACAAGTGCAAACCAATAATTGTATGACAAACTTGGAGAGTTTGGAATCAAATGTACACTTACCGCTTTAATATTTTATACCGACGTTGTAAACATTAAAGTGACAGCTTTAAATATTTGAATAAAATTGCATCCGTATCTCCGTGTACAGTATACTGCAGCGACGTTGTTTTTCAATTGACACATTGCTTACAATGCAGACTGTTAGATTAATTGTGACACCGTATTTCTTGTAGATCTGATGTCGCAAAAATCAGAATTAGAAACAAGATTTTACAATGAAAAGGTAAGGCCTTTTTTTTTTATCATTTGGATTACATTGCACTTTCAGGATTTTCAAAGTGCGGCGATCGGAATAAAAATAAAAATTGAACTTGGTCCCAAGAAAGCCAAACTGTTCATAAATATCGATAAAATATTTAATATTTCTCAATCATCTCCTGACGAAACTTGTTACGATGCAAAAATCTTGCCGTGCACATCATGTTTCAACCTCAAATGAGTTGTTTTGTTTTTTTTGAAATCCCGATTTCAAAGTGCGGCGGGAAATGTAATCCAAACAATTAAATAAAAAAAGCCTAACCAAAAAAAAAAAAATGAACGTGAACCTGCATAAAAATAAAATGATTATTATAGTCCCATACTTCTCATAAGAAATTTAAAGCCCTGACAAGGTTCACTTAAATGTTGGTATTTTTACACTTCTGTGTAATGAAGACGCCCGTCTTGGCACTCGGTTGCATAATTATCAGATCATATTGTACGCTACACTGTACAGTACTAGGAAAATGTTTCCTCTTATTACGTTCCTTTTGCCAAATAGATAAACAACCAACAACAACACCCACTATATTCGGATTTGACGCAATGTTTTTGTACTTCTACTACATATGGTACTTACAAAAGAAACTCCATCTGTATCCAAAATACAGAGCACAGTTCATTCACACATCAACTGATGGAAGATGGCCAATGGCTCCATAGCCAGACAAACCATACCTTGTACGACGGAACCATATATCTTCGTACATCAACTTTTAATGTCATGTTTACTTACGGTGGGTGTCCTGGGCATTTCAAAATAAACTTCAGTTCTTAAATAATGCCTTTTCCTTTTCTTAAATGTTTTTGTGTACGTTTTATTGCTAGCTGTAGTTTTATTCTCAAATGTTTATTATTTGATGCGTTCACTTGAATTGGACGAAGCTGATTTTAAGTATACTTAAGTAGTCTATATTAACATACAATTTCCTCCCCTGATAAATCCATTACTACATAGTTATTTTCTTCAATAAATTACCTCACAACGGGGAATTTTACAAATAGCTTCGTTTCTTTACGGAACTTTTCCCTAAATACCTTCTTCCTTTATGCAAAATGAAGCAAAATGTTGAGTTTGTCATTCGATTTGGTATTTGTTAGTGACCGATTTAACTGAAGGCCAAGAAGAAATGAACCCACTTCTCACAAATACTACAAACACATCGGGAGTTTTACATTTCCATTAAAGTTCTTGTACGGCTTCTTTATGTCCAAGTCTAGAAGAAAAATATGAGCATAAGAGTCTTTGGGGGCTCCTTGTTCAGAACTAATGGGTCTAAAATTTCGACATAATCTCTTTAGTGTCTGCTAAGGCTCTAAAGTCAAAATAGATCTCTGTGGACCCTAGCTCATTTTCCCTGCAAGATTTAGGATTAGGATGATACATAATGTAATGCGGGAATGTTATCTGTAATATACCAAAAAAAAACCCTCATAAATTAAAATGGTCTGATCTTTG
This sequence comes from Haplosyllis anthogorgicola, assembly GCA_038406195.1. Lineage (NCBI taxonomy): Eukaryota > Metazoa > Annelida > Polychaeta > Phyllodocida > Syllidae > Haplosyllis > Haplosyllis anthogorgicola. The sequence goes on along the minus strand of JBCAUI010500551.1, from coordinate 6,128 downwards.
CGAATTTAGTTTTCTGACAGTTCGTATTAGCGTATTTGTATGTAAAATGCAAAGTCTATGACTACAATGTCTTCTACGAAGAGGATGAACCTTCACATGTCCAAAACACACAACCAGGCAATTCAATAATACCTACTCAAAACACCACTCACATAATGATGCCTTTACCGCTGATCTTTTTTATGATGACCTGCCAAATGTCAACATTTTGTATCTAATTCAATAAGCATCCATTACCCATGTATAATTTGATTACAATAAAACTTCCAACACAGTACAACTTCATAAACAAAACATCGAGAAATGGCCTGCATACAAGTCCCGTGTACGTAAAATGCAATGTTTTGCTATGTCCTTAAATGACAAAACAACTTTAGTAGGAAACAAGGAGAAATGGCCTGCATACAAGTCTAGTGCACAATGCAATGTTTGCTTTGTCCTTAAATGACCATGTTAACTTTAATACCAGAGGTAAGTCATGACGTAATGCTTAGTCACTTTAAATATTGTTTTTATAGGCCTATCTGTAGGTGTTCTTTCCTTACATTCCCCATATTGATTTTGATTTTAGGAAGTTTAGAAAGATACATATATTCAACCTTTAGGGTTGTTTTTTTTTGCGAATTTCCGGTGGCTTAAATAAAAAGTATTTAACTTTTTAATTTTGCATTTTACATTTTACCTTTAAATTCTATAAATATGTAATTCTATATTCTACCCTCAAAATGTAAATATACGTTCATGCTGCATTGCAATTTTACAATAACATACACTTTACTTATTTAAGAGGGTAAACTCAACATGCCACGCCCCCTTTTACCCTATGATTTACCCCCCAATTTTACCCTACTTTAAGTGATTTGTTTCTGGAGAAAAACAACATATAAAAAACGCAACATAACTTTGTAAATATTGTATAGTCCATCCTGGATGCAATTACTAGTAACAATGCAGCTGTCAATAGCTGACACCGGTGTTTACTTCATTCTCCTTAACTGCCTGCAAGTCACTATGTCAAACAGCTGGCAAACTCAAAATCGTACATACCTCCTTTTTAACTGTTCTCAACAGCCTGTCCCGAGTTTCTTGCTCTGAAATAAATGAAAACCAATCTTGAAACACTGTACTTTTGTACTGTAATTAATATTTGGTAATTAGGACATGTTTGCTTATATTTGAGAGGTCATTTTTGCAGAGAAAGAGAAACTTACCAGAATTTGCTGTCATTTTTGACGGTTGTTTATGTGAACCAAATCACTGCAAACTGAGCTCCGATGTGACAGGAAAATAGATCCAAATGTTATTGAACTAATCCAACTGTAAAATGATTATCCCAAACATTTGTTACCACTATTTAGAATGGTATTTCAGGTCTATCCCATCCTTTGGCTGACATATTCCCAATACCATCTACTTTTCATAAATTATCGGGTCCTGGAATATCAATACCCAGAAATCAGTCCGCAGTGAATGCAGATCCATGCCCTTAGTGGACAAAAATTAACATTGGATTCAGCTCTTTTTCTTCTCTATCTTCATATAAAATTCTAAATATTACTTAGATATGTGTAGGGTAGTTTAGAATATTTGAATTGCAAATATAACCAATTGTAATGATAATATTATTAATTTAGTAAGATAGTAGGTACGGAGTAAATCATTAGAAAAAATAAAGATGGCTTCCCATCTAACTTCTGGGAGGGTGAATTTAGGAATTTTAAGAGAATCCTATCGCCGTGAATTATTAGAATGTTTAGATAAATGCATAGGAAGTAAGGTAAATTAAAGAACTAAGTACCTGCCAATTATATAGTGCTGATTTTGACTCTTTAATGCGAATGCACCCATTTAATTTTAACGTTTTGTCTAATACACCCACTCATTTGACAGCATGAAAATCATAGGATCCTGATGAGTTGTATTTGGAAGTCTAGAGCTAGTACATGTACACAAGTACAACATGAAGTTATACAGAACAAACATAATTGATCAAGTAATATTAAAGTATGTTTGAATGTACTTGCAGGCTTTGGTTTGGGACAATGCATTGACCGGGCCATTTGGATTGATAGCCGAGTATTCCCTGTTAAAGGTAAAGTATGAGTCCAGTTGGATGCACGGCATGCAATATGGGATACAACTGCATTCAATAGATTAATGCATCACTATAGAATAGTACAGAAAGGTGTACTAGAATATATGGAATGCAAAGAGGACTGCTTTATTGTGTAACTTGTGACTTGTGAAATTCAATTGGACTGCGAGATATATATAGCGAACTGTGATTCACGATACAGAATAGCGTACTCGTTTACCCTTGTTTAACTATATTCCTGCAGTTAACAGCACTGTTCGAAAATTATGTTACATGCATTTTGTGTCCTTAAAATGTATGATTAGTCCTGACTAGGAGTGCCGTAATTACCCAGATAACCGAGTTGACCCGGGTGTCTGAGGGTGAAATAAGACATGAGCGGTATATGATCTTTGACATATTTATTGAGTGCTGTAACGTAGCGTACATACATGTGCGTGGTTGTGTGTCCCCGGCAGCACTGGCTGCTTACAGCAGAAATTGACCTTTATACTACCGTAGTTACCTAGGTTACGGGTAAACAGAATGGACCAGTGCTTGCCCCTTAGGTTTAACAGGAGACTTTGCTTGGTTATTCGCCGGGAAAGAGGGTAGGTTCTTACGCTAACAAAAGTCACACCAAGCCACCGGGTTATGATTCACTCGTAACTCAGAATAAATATGTACATATATACCCTAAAAACCTGCCATAGTGAATCATAGGGTTTTATAAAATGCATAAAATTATTGCAGGAACATGAAGTTGACAAGATGTTTCCGCTGCAACAGGGTAGGCTGCCGACCAGTAGTGTACAGAACATCGTTTTTATTGTTCGACCGAAACTTGCCTTGATGGACTTGGTGGCACAAAATGTTTTAAAGTGAGTGAAGTATTAAAATTAGAGGGTTAGTGCAAGGCTGATATGCTGACTGTGGTGAGTTTGCATCAGCGAGGAACACACTAGCACACAGTATGCTATGCAGATTTAAAATAGTGTCCGTAAACTGACTGTAAACTGTCAGCAATTAACACCTATACATGTTTGCCAGCATTTTGTGGCACAGAGAACTGATATACTTTTCAGTAAGTATATTGGCCTTCATTTGGAGGTTGACAGAACAAGATCACTGGCCATATATAGCAAAGTAACATGCAAAAATCTTAAGATTTATTTCTGATAAACAGATACAGCAAAGATCAAGTAGGCCATGCAAGGTCAGTCTGGACTGTTTTACTAATTTTACACTGGATTATGTTGAATTTACGCACGATCTATATAGTTTGTCTTGAAGTATCTATTTATTTAAACCGTTTAAGATAAATACCGTTGCTTGTCTCCATAGCATAGATGTATCATCAAAAGTATTGAATAGCAAAGTGCCCCGACAGAAATTATTGTCATGTCAGTCACAATTATCCCTCATTTCTTTAAATATTTTGTCAGTGTTTCTGCTACTTTTCAAATCTGCGGGTCATTTTGTCCCGGATCCCTTGTTTTTGCGGGACATTTCCACAGTTATGAGGGACATATAAATCAGTTTTTTACCGATTTCAAAGTTGAGTTGAATTTTCAGTGCCATAACCTCGAAATCCGCGGGACATTTCGTGTTTTCTATGCGTGCTTGGCGCATGGACGCGTGGTAGCGGGAACATTGTTTTGTTATGTCAGTATGGATATTTTGGGAGAGCTACGTCATATTAAACAGAAAGCAGCATGTAACTGCATATTCCTAGATTGAATCTAGATCACTGTATACGTGTAGCTAGAGAATATTTGTTCAAGAAGGAGTTAACGTGATTGACCGAGTCCGTGATATTTTACGATTCACTGTGAGCTGACCCGGTTTAACGAGAATACACTCGTCCCCGCTTATATCGATATTTTTGGCGCGGGAAAAAATATCGATATAAGCGGGATATCGATATAAGCGGAATCGATATAAGCGGGGAAAATTGGTCAAAATATCGATATATGAGATATGAGCCTGGATCGGCTGACGGACATGATGACCCCCCCCATATTTAACACATTTTGAGCCTAAATCGGCCAGCCAATTTTAAACAAATCAGCCAAATATCGGCCGGCCGATTTTATAATAATTTACAAATAAATGCATTGGCGGATCTAGGGGGGCACAGGAGACAAGGTCACCAGTGTACAGCCAAAATCTAGGGGGTGCAGGAGGTGCACCCTCCCCCCCTAACAGGAAATCCTGGATCTGCCCTGGGCCTGAATCAGCCAGCCAATTTTACACAAATCAGCCAAATATTGGCCAGCTGATTTTCTTTTTCATGCACTTTTCACTAAACTTTCAGCAAAAATAGGGGTCTGACCCCCTCCCCCAACAGGCTGGGTGCACCCCCCCAATGGGCCAGGCACCCCCCCAAAAGGAAAATCCTGGATTCACCCTGGGCTTTGTGAGAAATATTATGGATGTGCCGCGGCAAAGTTAAGGGTGACATGATATATCGATATACGCGTGGCCTCTCAAAAAAATGCTTACTGTACATTCTGCTTTTGATATGCATCATTTACTGTAATTTCATTATATTATTGTAGAATTAGGCATACAGTAGTACTGATGAAAGTATTATGTGAATCGGGTTTATAACATAAATAACTAAAGGCATAATGTATAAAGTTGCTTACATACACAATTACATTTGAAATCTCCGAGCGAGTGGTTGTTAATGCTTTACAAATATTGGCGATACATGAATGTCCCCGTGAGGCATAAAATACAAGACAAATATTCAATGTAACTTATAAATTGTCAGTTTATACCATGCTTTGAAATTTCTGCATTATTTGATTTTGGCGCCAGTAAAAAATGTAAAGCTGAAAAAAGCTCTTTCAGAAAAAACTTGCTCAGGTTTCCTTACAATATTTTCCACTTTTTGTAAAGTCGAATTATATACATGTACCTCCAAACTTGGCTTGATCTTCCAAGACAACTACAATTCAGGTATTGTCATGACTTTGCGATAATTTTCCCACGGAGATATACAGTTGTATTTTCATCAAGGTTGCCACCGGTCAGGGAAAAGTCAGGGAAAAAGTAATTTTCTCCAGGTCAGGGAAAAGTCACGGAATTTTGTTCTAAGTCGGGGAATTTTGACATTTTTATAAAAGTCAGGGAAAAGTCAGGGAATTTTGATCAGACTATAATAATTATTTGTCTTTTTTTTTTTTTTTGATACCTTATGGTTCAAAATTTTGTAGTCTCGCTTCACTTAACATCATTTCTAACTACTACTGTCATGTTACAAACGAATAGTCCATATATGTAAATTCAAGTTTCAACACTTTTCATAAAAAAACATCACAATTTGCTTGCCACATCAGAATTATTGTGTTAGTTTAATGGTAAACCTGCTTGTACATGGCTCACAAACGTTCTTTATGGTCAGGGAAAATTACTGATTGGTCAGGGAAAAGTCAGGGAATCTTAAACGGACTGAAGAGTGGCAACCCTGTTCATGCTTATTACAGGTTCAATATATAATCTTAATATAATTATGTGACTTTAAAATTCACCAATAAAAGAAACATAACATTGTGAAAACATCTGTTAACAAGAACGTACGACGGAAAGTAAAGACGCAGACTCTTTAAGTATGTAAATAATATTTTATGAAAACCTCCGAAAATATCGATTTATTTTAAAAGCAAAATCATTAAATCATTATGTCAGAAAATGTTGAAAATTGTGTCGCATGTCTAGATTTATGCATTTGTTAGCATTTGGTTTCGCAGTCAATGTCGCACTTACCAATTGTATTGTTTTCTGAGCTAAAGTTGTAGATTAAATCCTATCCAATCTCTTTCTGAAGTCATGAACTCGATGCAAAGCATCAGTATGATTTTCATTGTAAATGGATAGCAGTACAGTAATGATAACAAGTTAAATTCAAAAAGTTCTTTCATATACATCATTGCGCTCTATTTTCTCATACTTAGGCTTTTTTTTATTTTATTGTTTGGATTACATTTCCCGCCGCACTTTGAAATCGGGATTTCAAAAAAAAAAAAACTCATTTGAGGTTGAAACA
>JBCAUI010500540.1:0-11533 GCA_038406195.1 Haplosyllis anthogorgicola | reverse complement strand
GGTTGGCTCCTCCCCCCCCCCCCCCCCCCTAGATCCGCTAATGAGAAAGTTACAGTTTTGGGTTATTAGGGTTGATTCTTCTTTATGTTTTTGTTGTTGTTGTTGTTGTTGTTGTTGTTTTGCTTTTTTAATTTTTGTTTTTGTTTTTAATATCTTGATTTCTGGAAGAGGTGGGAAATGTACAAATGAAGAATGCGGCCGTATATCTATATTCCCTTGTCATTTATTATTTGTAGATCCATTGCCAGATTTTACTCTTGTTAGAAATTTATTTAATTCATTTTTTCTTTTTCTCTTCTCTTGTGTTTTCAAGCCGATTATTCAGAATTACGTTGTGTCAGTGCATTCTAATGCGTGAACAGCTCATCATCTATTGTCTTTGCAATTCAATTAACACTAATTGTGTTGTGTCATTTTTCTCAGTTGCCTTTACTAATTAGACATCATCTTAGCCATCTACAGTGGAGAAAAAACATACAAAACACTCGGTGACTCCAAAATGAAGCTACATGTATAATTTTGACATCTGTTTTATGTCTTCCTGATCACTGCTTTTGTGTTTCCCGCTGAAGCTGAGAAAATGAAGACATAAATTGAAATATCCGTATTTTGAACAGCTATTCGACAGGCACCTGCTCGTTTTCTCCGGGATCAACCGAACATTGCCGAAGGAAAACTGGTTCTGGCCGGTTTTTTCCACTTCTACCGAACACGTTTTGCAAGACATTCTCTGATTGGTCGTCCGCGCAATCTTGGCCAATGACAGAGAAGCTTGCGGCGGAGGTTCGGTAGAATTCCGAGCAGAAGAAGTGGAAAAAGAAGATTTTTACAAATCGAGAAAGTAAAATGCATACTTGCACATTAGAAAATACTTGTATCACCTAGAAAGTTTGCCTGCTTATAGATAAATATCTCTAGATTGAAGATACTGGAGAATATAGAGAATTTCTTGCTCAAATATCAAACTGAATCGATTTTCCAAGTTGTGTTGTGCTTTAAATTGCACAATGAGAGATTTGGGAGAGACGGACGACAATTGCCGCGGTGCCAAGTTCCTTTGTGGTGTTGTAGAAGGTAAGCACTTCGTTTTTGTGAATATTACGTTATATAAGTCGCAAATTTACCGATGAGATGGTCTGGTCAAGGCCTTAAACGAGGGAATATGTTGTAATTTATTCAAGGTGGTAATTTATTCATGGGTGAGTCATGTGACTGTGGATCTCCGTTCAGAGTGGTTGGGACCAGTTATAGCGGATGTGAAAAGGGAAGGTCAAGGCTGAGAGTTACTAAATGCGGTTATTTATTAGACGGCTGTCACCGAGGCCAGGGTTCAACCAGCAAAATTGTGTTCAAATGTACTGAGAATGTAACCTTTTCGAGTGTACCAATGTAGTGCACCAACTGGACTATATCACTTGTAATAGTGCAATCTGACATTAGATCCCTGTGCAAAAATGCCATGGACTTATTGCCCGTAATGATTTAATTTGTTGCCTGACGAGTTATCTCTTAAACAAATTTCAGGTTTCTATGGACGGCCATGGACAAGCGACCAAAGGAAACGGCTGTTCAAATGGATGAAGAAGATGGACATGAACACATACCTGTACGCACCGAAAGATGACAGCAAGCATCGCATGTACTGGCGAGATCTGTATTCTGTTGAAGAAGCAGGTGCGGTTATGTCTCGCTACATGTTGAATTATTACGAAATAGAACATTGATATTTATAATGTAAACAAGAGGTGAATAATGATGTGTGATCTATTACAGATGCTCTTACAGTATTGATCGAGGCAGCCGAGGCAAATGGTGTTAGTTTTGTGTACGCCATTTCACCGGGACTTGACATAACGTATTCCAGTAGCAAAGACGTTCAATTGCTCAAGAAGAAACTCGAGCAGGTCACAAGCTTCGGTTGCACTTCATTTGCACTGCTGTTTGATGACATCGAAATTGAAATGTGCGAAGCTGACAAGGAAATCTTTCAGTCCTTTGCTCAGGCTCAAGTATCTGTGACCAATGAAGTATATCAACACTTAAATCAACCTGCCAAGTTCTTATTTTGTCCAACAGGTAAGGTATTTATGCATGTTGCCAGTAGTGAAGATTAATTCTTTGTCAGCGATGACAGTGCTTAAAATTTTTAACCGCAACACATTTTACACCAGACAAATTAAAGCTATTATCAACATTGCAGAGTATTGTGCATCCCGTGCAGTGCCAAACGTGTCTTTTTCCGAATACTTGAATACTATTGGTTCCAAACTGCTGCCAGGTGTCGACATTTTGTGGACAGGTAAGTAATTTATTGTTATGACTTCAGTTCGCAAAATGCAGCCATCTTCGCCTGTTTCGATTTTGTAATCACACAACAAGCAGCTAAAAACAGTAGTTAGGCTGATTGCAACACGTTGTATTGCCAAATTTTAAAGAAATAGAATATAATTAAGCAAGCGAAAAATCGAAAAAGTTACAATCGAAGTAGCCGATGTTGACTTTTGCAAATAATTTACTTCGTTGCTAGCATGCTTCCAGGAATGGATGTTTACTGAAATTGGCCATTGTTGTAATTTACTTGACTTCTTTCAGGTCCCAAGGTGATCTCGAAATACATCAGTGTTCAGTCTGTTGAGGAGCTTACGGCTGTGTTAAAGCGCGCTCCAGTATTGTGGGACAACATCCATGCTAATGATTACGATCAGAAGCGCCTTTTCTTGGGCCCATATGATGGACGATCAACAGACCTTATTCCACATCTAAATGGTGTCCTCACTAATCCCAACTGTGAATTTGAAGCAAACTACATTGCCTTTCACACATTGTCCCAGTGGTATCAGTCGAATATGGATGGACCGAAGAGAGAGTCATTGCTATGTAAGTGCTAAAAACTACCAATTATAGATAAGACTTTATATTTAATATTATTTTTCACAAATCTCTATTAAAGTCTTGTAGTGAAACATTGTACAATTAAGAGTTTTCATTCATGAAGGTAATGGCACTATTCATGGGACTGGCATGTTAATTTGTTGTTTCTACAGGTGACAGTCCGTTGACTGCAGATATCCGGCTGGAGACAGAATCTGACTACGGGTCAGATGAAGAGTCACAATTATTCCTACAGTCAAGTTACAAACCACGCAAGGCTTTAATTGCTGCTATCTCAGATTGGATGGAGGAGATTCACAGTCATAATGATGTCAAGAAAAGGAAGGAGGCTATTATGGGTCTCCAAGTGACCAATGTGCCAACACCTGGGGTCAACACTTGTATGGTGCCCACCTTGACGACAAATACTTCGTCTCAACCGGTTCCCGTTCCAGTCAATACTGCAGTTACAAACTTGGTGACAAACCTGAACGAACTGGTGAGACCGGAAATCAATGACTCTTACTTACAGCCAGTAGCTAGTCAGAACCCCATCAACAGTCTTGTGGACAGTGGTACGGACACAGATGAGGACTCGCCGAGTGAACCCATGGATTGCATGGTGACGCCAGGCACCACACCAGCATCGAATGCAGACAGTATTTCCCCCGTAGCGCACTCTTGCCTTCACAAGCAGCAGGACCTGTGTGACGATTGCTCAGAATGCAAGTCATTAATATCGAACTGTGATAGCATGCAGGTAGACTCTGTCATACCTTCCACGTCGTCTGTGATGAGCAGCACGCTGGCCGTAGAACCGTGCAGTTCTGAACAAGGACAGTTAGAAATTCCAGTCAATGAAAGGTGCTTACTTTCACAGGAGGACATCACTCTGTTGGTTGAGTTGTTTTATCTGCCCTTCGAACATGGCAGCACTGGCATTCGACTGCTGACGGAGTTCAACTGGCTGAAAATGAACTGTTACGCAATCACCGACACAAAGAAACCGGCAGATACGGAACAGGTGACTGAAGCAGCAATAGAGTGGAGGGAACGAGCTCAAAAATTCCGCGAGCTTGTTGCAACTATTGGGAAGCTCACCGAAAGGCTGTGCAATAGTCCGAACCAGGGTCTAGTGTATGACATGTTCCCCTATGTCTGGGACATATGGGGAACCGCTAGCCTTCTTGGCTCTTTCATCGAGTGGCTAGGTATGTGTTGAAATGGTATACTGAGTAGCCTTAACGGCAATGAAGGCTAGCCGCATTGTTGGCAGATCCTTAGCTTTGGATCTAGCCCATTTTGGCAAAGTTTCATGACCCACAAAGTACTCTGTAATATCTTTAATTTTGGCTTATAAATGATAAAATTTTAGCATACATTTTTATTGGTTTAAAGTGACAAAAGCCTTCATACTACTTTTAATTAAGTGAACAAATGCGGCTTTAATTTGCATGAATACTTTGCAGATTTCAATGTCCTGAACCGCCGAGAAGTAATATCAAAGTGATCAAGATAGCTCTGCAAGTATTAAATTGAAGCCTTCATCTGTACAAATCTATTTTAGTGGTCGATAATAGGCCATTTTGGGGAAACGTCCATGTGCACTTCGAATTTCAATGTAAGAAGTTTCCAAATAAATTGCCAGCACAAGTCGAATAAATTGTTGGGGGAGATTTACTTTTGATTACTCAATGTGATTGAATGTACAGGGAACTATTTACGATAGGAAATTTCTTGGAATGATATGCCAAGTTACATATGGCCGTTTCCATGGTGAATTGCTCAGTGGCGATTCTGGAATTATTGCACATACTGTTTTATGGGAGGCTTCAGTTACAGCCAGTGTTTGACCAGTCTGTAATCGGTGTGAAAAAAAGTTAAAAAAATAGAAGTAAAACGTGGTAAGGCCCGATTCATGTTTTGGCGCGAACCTTCGAAAAGCAAAACAAAAAACCCAAGAACAATGGGTTTAAATACAAATGCTGTCGACACTGGCTGTAATCGTAGGATGACTGTCTCTTTCAGATGTACAGGAGAGCGCAGCGAAAGCATCTCCATATGGGATCCTTCTACTTTGGTAAAACTCGTGTGTGACAATGAACTGCCTGATTTTCATGGTTGACAGTACAGTTAGCCGTTCGTGTTGGGGATTTGAAAATGGGCTTCTAGTTGTGTGGGTTAATTATTCCCTCCAAACGTTTTCAAGTTTGGACTTTACAAGTTTAAACTTGGAACATTCAGAAAGGATGTGATTTTCCCGAGGGTTGAATGAATGTTGTCAGGCACATGATCGATACTAAAGTATAAGGCATCAGGTCATATCCATTAATTTTAGACATCTTGTAGAGCTATTTTTATCTGTTGTATAAACATCAAAAGGTTAAAAATTTAAATTCATGCAAATTTGCGATAGATTACTTTGTTTTGAATTAGTGTTTTGATAATCGGACATTTGATTTTCAGCTGTAATGCATTTATTTGCATTTCTGGTCAATTATATTAATCGACTTTTTCCCCTTTTTCTCTTTTTACACAGCCCAGGGAGAAGTGCCGTACATCAGTGTCTGCTACATGTTCAGGAATCCCTATACATGTATGCATCTGACGTAAAATTTCCTTATTTTAACGCGTTTGAGAATGATAAGTACTTTAAACACAAGTGAGAAAGTTGGCTTTGCAAGAGCTGTTTGTTTCTGATACCTCTAATACGTTAATAACGTGTAGAGGTTGTGGTAGGTATGACGCGCGTACTTACGGCCCCAATTAGTTTCAGGCGCTGCTTTGGGAGATATGACTCAACCGTACCTCATTGTCACATAGCAATGTAAATGTGTTAATGAGGTTCTTAATTGTAGTGAAGAGTCTTGTGTTAAATAATGTGAGTTATCTTTTAGCAGGACAAAGAATTATAATGATGAATTTTCAGCCTGGCTCAGCACTTCAAAGATAGCAGGTGGTTGACTTAGCCAAGATTGGGTGGGATCATGGGGGTGGGTCCAGCAGGTGTAAAGTGGGTTGTCCGGAAAGAAATGTACTCCAACTAACCTCACAACTGACCTAATTCTGACCTCATTGAAAGTCCAGTTGAGTTTTGGGTGGGTCATGATTATATTTACCCATTGAGTAGTTTTATCCCCATTCCCTTTATTCCTGCTTTATCTATGAATTCCTGAGCAAATGGCTGACATTTTGAAAATTTAACGTGCATTTTCAGAGGAAGAAATAAAGACTTGATAGATTTAAAACAAATTCTGGCACACCAGTGCATGAGGGCACCATAAAAATGAGAAAATACAATTTAAAACGTAACTAAGCACAAATAGTGTGAATTGTTTGAAAACATTTCTGACAGTACTTGGAGAGGTCGAAAGTATGCCCAACATGTAAGTGGTGTGCAGATTTGTGATGCAAGCCTGGCGCCGCGTACACAAGCAGTTACTCAAGCAACCTTTTTCTGCTGATATACTACGAGAATTCTTATTGTGAATTTTATTGGCTCATTAAATGGCAGAGTCGTAGTTCTGTTACCGTTCCCCCAAACCGCAAGCAATACTTGTACATGCTTCATGTGTTCGCATTACAAGGTTTAGTATTATGCTTGTACCTTTCGTTTGTCGGTTTACGTTTGAATAGTAGTCTACAACATCCGAGTTGTTCATGAATGAAAGATATACAACAAAAGATCGTTTGATTCTGCCATGTAAAATGAAGCATAATAATTTATATTGAGATATGTAAATGAAGTTTGGTCACTTCTCACAATCTTGGGCAACTTACAGGATGACTAATTGTACAACACTTAACTGTTTGCAGGGGCTACACCTCAATACAGACATGCATTTGCGAGTGGCGAGCAAGAGCCTTGGGTGTTCCGTGGTGGTCTACAGGGCGAATTACAAGTATGTATCCCGGGATAAGCGATACGACCCGGGATATTATCCAACCACGGGTCCTGTCTTATTGTTTATTGCTTTGTTGGTGTCGACAGAAGCTGTTGGTAGAAACTCAATGGACTAATTTCTCATTTTCCTTCTTTTGTGTCATGAATTTTCAGTACCATGTCACTTCTTTACATTACAGTAATGATATAGTAAGGCGACAGATTTTTATTTTTCAGCTTGCGCACTTATTCGTTCTTTCACCCAACTCACAGGACTAGGTTAATGTAAAATATAGCGCTGCAATCCTTTTGTAAACTGTATGTAATGTACTGTTGCCGACTAACCTTTTCGTTGTTTTAGGATTTTTTGCTCATTAATGATACATTTCTCAGATTTCCAGGTATTTCCGGTGCCTTTGTGGTGTCAGAAGTGTATGAAACATCTGAAAGAAAGTTCGGACAGTGCTTGGCACGATGAGCAAAATCTGGACAATAAAGCTATCAAAATTCTGGCAACATTATAGCATACAGTTTGCAACTGGATAAAGTACAGTTTGTTTTACAGATCAGCTGCGTAGCGCGCGTGCGCGTTGCTTCCCTTCATATTTTAGAAGGTTTTAAAGAGTCCTAGTGATTGGGTGTGAAGCCTGAATAATTGTGAAGCTAACTCCTCAAACATTTTGGCTTGTTTATAAATATGCATGTAGGACAGAAATAAGTAAATAAAGTGCTTTCATAAAAAAAACTGAACCACGAAAAGTCCTGACCACATTTGGCTAACATATTTGATTATTTCAGCAGTCACATGTAACCATCGCCAGAATCCTAACTTTCGGGAGTTCTGTGCGGTATTTTGACGTGATCCTCCCACTTATTATGTACATGTATATCTTACAGCGCATGTTGCCATTAGAGACGGCAGGGGACTTGTTACAGACAATTGTGCCATCCCAACCAACGTCCAAAATGATGAGAGTACGTCCCTATATGCCACAGGATGAGGTAAGTTATCTTCCTACACAATACATTTTATCGTAAGTAAACGTTCAATAGCAGATGCATTTTGTACAAACATTTGAAAAAGAAAACTTAAGATTCGTGAAAGATTCAAAGGAGGTGTGTGATTTTACTTTAGGCGGCTGTATACGAAATCTGCAGAAAGTCTTACAATGATGGCTGTGATGCTACAAGTATGTTTCCGAACTATCCGGACCTTCCAGGAGATAAGTAAGTTGAATTTAGTGTTAAATGATAAAGTATTGGAATGGTAATTTTTAAAGATTGATAATTTAACATTTTCTGCCATTTACATTTTTGTGGTGGTGGGTGGCACCACCCTACCTTGACTAGAAATTTTTGTGAATCGTGCTGTTACTGTAACCATTATCAATTGTAGAATACGATCATTTCAATCAACGGCGGTATTAATTTTTTCCAGGCTGGTTGGTCCTTTCTTGACTCTCAGTCCCGAATATTGTTTCGTGATGGAGGGAGAGAATGGTGTGTGTGGCTACGTATGTGCCGCACTAGATGCCATGGACTTCCAAAAGAAAACCATCATGGGGTGGATACCCAGCATGAGGGAAAAATACCCAAAGCGGACTGCTGACCGTGCATGTGAATTAACCCCAGCAGAAGAGGTATGACGTTTATTAAATAGTACACGTAATAATGCATCCAATTACTGTAAAGGTACAAAATGGCTTCTGCCTGGTTCTCCCTCTAGTTCTGCGAACAGATAACGCTGACACAGTAGGTTAACATTGCATATAATTTATTGCTGGAGTCTGTAGATCTTACAAGTGATACTGAGGGTGTCTAGCCTGATGCCTGGTCCCAAATCCTCTTCTCAGGGCTGGAGGCATGTGCTTTATATATGCAGAGACATACACAGGGGCAGATGTTTACATTTTAATTATTTAAGTGGATTTACTATATTTAGCTTTGCCAATTAGGGATCTGAAAGGTTTTGGTGTGATATAATAACAATAGTGTTTGATTACTAATTTGTTTAATTAAGTGGACATATGTTGGATGCACTCAGGGTTGAGGGAGGTAATTTATTTACCTTGTAGGGCGTACGAAATGTCTCTGTACAATATCCTTACTACAGGCTGTGGATAAAATACTGCATACATGTTAAATTCAGGTACAACATAAAGAAAAAATTACCATTTTAGTTTAGCAAAGACATCATATAACATCGTGGTTGACTGATCAGGACTACAAAATAACAGTAATGTAAATAAATAATGTTAACAAATCATCAGGTCTCTGAAAATAAGTTGATTAATTTTAACAATGTTTTCATCAACATTGGTCATTGCACATAAATACATCAAATCATATCGATAGATAACACAATCAACGGGTCTTCCAACACGTACCCAATGTTATCTATCCCCGTCCACCGGATTTTCTTTCTGGTGGTCAATGGAAAATAACCCCTAAAAAATTTATTTACACCTATTTCCTGGAACGACTAAAAACGTTTCATGTGCTGTCTGTGTCTCATTTCGCATGTGCATCTTTGTTAATATTTCCCATAGTCAGTTGAGAAATAAATATTTAAACTGAGGTGAATGATACACACCTAAAACGAGCTTGTGGGCTTGATTCACTCGTAGTTTGAGTCATCATCACACGAGAATTATATGCATTTATCCGTACTGAAAAAAAGAAACTATTTCAATATTGAAGGCTATAAAATTTACCTGCTGATATATTTATACAATAAAGAATATATACAAATATATCGATATATCCGGGGACGAGTGTATACAATAAAGACTGTATGAAGAAGCGGTTAAATTACTCAGCATTGTAGAGATTGTCCACGACTTTTACCATATTTCATTTATGAAGAGATGTTTATAATGAAAAGTTTGAAAGTTGTAGGTTTCTTTCGAAACAGTTTTCATGATATTGAAAATGTCAATTGGTACCTCTTATGTGCTTGGAGTTGGGCTTAAGTTTATTGCTGAGCCAGGAACGACAGGCTTCACTTCTCGTGAGTTGTTCATTACCAAATTGGGGCTGGAATTCCATTTTAGGTGCAACAGTCACGAAGGCATCTTTTTTCTGCAGATAAAAAGAAGAAATATTTACAGTATTTCGGTTCAGAATTTTGTAAACTCGCTAATTTATCACCACTATGGCCATGGCAAAAATATTTCGACTGATGCTCTTTCGGTTAATACAAGTGCAATCCGAGTATTTAATTTTAAACTTTTTAAGGCTGGATAAAAATTTGTTGTCCTCCATAAAATACGACTCTCTATCGCAAATGTTTCAGAGTTGCCTTTGGCGTAACAATCTAAACCATTGTATTCTTACCAATTTCTTGGATGCATTTAAAATTCCATGGATGTGAGATCTAACTAGAACTGAAATTCCTCTTAAATTCCACAGGTCATATGTCAGGTTATACTTGTGCGGAGGTTTTGTGTAGTTTTCTACATTCTCAAGTGGTTTCCAGTCTTCTAAATACAGAAGGCTAAATTAACGAAGCGTAACATAGAAATTTAATGTGCAATAGACAGACGGTTTACAGTCTAGCATAAATGTTTCCAATATCTATGTGGACTTACGTTCGTTGGGGGTTGGCATAGTCACAGCAAGATCTGGTGCACGGGATACATGATACATATTAGGAACTTGTTGATATTGATGTTGCACTTCCTCTGCTCTCCGACCCATTTGCATTAGCGTTTCTTGTGACTAAATTTGTAATGAAAAATTATGTGGCATACATGCATGTAGTATGTGATTGCAGTTTTTTTCTGATTTGGAAACAATTAATCAACAAAACACATTACAAACATGTAAAATTATACATCCCAAATAACACCTGTCGTGCGGTAATTACCTGTAATATTTGATCAAGAGTGGAAGATTGTTTATCATGATCTTTCTGTACTGTCCTTCTTGGACTTGCAGTTGTAATGGGTGGTAACATTGCTTTACACTCTCGGGGCAATGGACTGCTTTGAGTAGAAGTTTGTGACAACCGTGGTTTCTTTGGAGAACTGCACTTCGCTGTATCCTCGAGAAAACCGCTACTGTTACTATCACCTTGGCCATCTTGCTTTTTCACTGCTGCAATGGATACTTTTACTAGACATCTCACATTCTAATTTAACACATGACAAAAGCTTAGTTCCTACTTTTATCAATTGTGTGTGCGTGTAAATATCTAACTAAGGCAACTCATGTAAACTCCACGTTCAAACAATGCAAAGGACTTAACTAACACATTGTGATCAGCTCTTCTTTCCATGTCATCTGTTCGGACTCTCTCACGATTTGCGTAGGCACAGCAGTACCATATTGCTTTTCACGTCCTGTAATTCTACAAAGGAAAGGTTTACGGCATGCTGTCTAAAACTATGTCGCGAAGTGGCTTTTTCCGTGACTTCAATTTCGATATAAAAAGCTTAAAAAAGCCTAAATTAACAGGAATAATATTTCTTTTAGCCAGAGGAGACCAAATTCCTTGTCAAAAATAGTTCCAGGCGGTTGCACATGGATTCACATAGTGCCTGGATGTCCTAAATTGCCCTTATATGGCTATATTTGACCTGGTTTATATTCTAATTGCCCATATATGGTTAGATTTGACCTGGGTCATGCCCTGGTTGTCCATATATGGTCATCCATGTCCTAGATACAGCCAAAATGCATAGAAACCATGTTTCTAGGCAGAAATGCTACTGTAGGGTTCCAACATGATCATTGGTCATGTGTGGCTCTTCTCCAGTTCATTGGCCAAAATCTGCC
>JBCAUI010500529.1:0-13347 GCA_038406195.1 Haplosyllis anthogorgicola | reverse complement strand
ACCTCCTTAAGTATTACCAGTGGTCAGCAAAGTGCACCATAGAGAAGGCCAATCATCCCTCTCTACCATGGACTTTTTAACATTTTCATAAAAAGCCCATTGAAAGCAGTTGAGAGGGTTTGAGTGACACTACTGTAAGGTAGGACCCAAAAACTACAATTTTTAGCTCATGTGGTGGTATCGAAAGGGTTAAGATTATCCGTAATTCATTGAATAGATAGACACTACGAAGATAAAAACTACGAAGTAACGACAGTAGTTTTTGCCAATAAGTCGGTAATTGTGGTAAAGCACAAGAGTGTAGCAGTGACACGCATATTTCAGAGTGAAATGCAATAATCGCGATTAGTTGTATCTGGTGGGAGATTGCAATTATGTCGCAATGTGTATCAATGTCATCAAGCAAAGATGTTCCTCCTTGAAGTCCGTGACCTAAATACAAGTCACCGAGGTAAACATTTTATGGGATGATATTGCTTGTAATATTTGTGTCGGATAATTAATGCCACTTACTCGTGGAAGAAAACTATGTCAATGACTCGGGAAGTATTTGATTGCACGCGGGAAACATATGCAATGGGGCCTCTTGGGAAAGTTGTCAAAAAACATGAATAAAAATGCCATAAAATTAATTTAAGATAGAAACGTGCAGGACACACTGATAAGCTTAATTTCCGATAAAGAAGACATTTGCATGTCCAAATGCACACGCAAAGCTTCCTTAATGCAGTTATTCCACTATATTCACATCGCATGAGATAAGAAACTCCCCACTTTAATCGAAATATGGAATCGCACTGTGCAAAACATTTACTGAGAGCATCTAAAGCGTGCCAGCTTGAAATAGATCACGAAACCAATTGTATGATTATAACATAAAACGCTAACAAAGGTATCCTGTTACCGAGTAATTTATCTTTAGATATGGTTAATTACTGAAATATTGTACGTGGTGGGATCTGTTACTCCGTAGAATTGTCGCATCAATGGAAGTTAAACTGAATGATGTTGTATTTATTGCTTTGTATTTCGTAACTTTGCCTGATGCATCTTCGTGACCGTTCACAATGCCGGATTTCTGTTTCATTGAAACCAACCGTACAATTTTCTACGCATTTGTAAAAGATCATTTTGTGAAATAAGTTACCAACTATGATATTTGTCTAATTATTTCAATCTTTAATGGCATGCTCCTGCCTCCTAGTACTCAAGCATACAATAGTACAGATGCACGCACAGTTATGATCGAGATGTTTACAAGTGTTTTGACATAGATATCTAAATTTCTGACAGAAGTCCCATTCCAGTAAATATCGACACAAATTATGGTCAAAATATATGACAGTCCTTCTGTAAAAATCTTTGTCTAACCCTTAATTAATTGCTATCCATTGATAGCATGAACTTAAGTATTCTTTACATAAAAATGATATTTGCCTTCAACCAATTAATTTACAACCCAGAGCAATGGAATGTGTACTGGTTGAAGGTAGGTAGATATTGGAATTACAAGTTGTATTACAGTAGTTAGATTGTTTAGCATCAACGTTTGCGTAGCATAAAATTATTTGTAGTGCATCTTCATGATCTTCATGGTCAGTTTAATGTTTTACATATCCTACAAGAATCCTCATGATTGTCCTTTAACGCATGAGTGATAATTCAGAGGCCCATGTTACATTTACTATGAAGACGGTGATTTGTGCATTACATTTATGAACATTAACATGTACACAATGGTTCCCTTGCTATCTGATAGACATTTCCAAGATACGCCAGGCAGCACACAAAGTCAATCACTGAAGTTACGGAGCCTTGCATCGTCTATGTATCGAGATTATCCAATAAAGTGCATCATAATGATGTTATGAGGCTTGCCTGAAAGTCCTGGGGTTGACTCTGTAGCGGTTGTTCTCCACAGTTTGAGTTTAATGTTGCAGAACAATCGGAGATTAAAGGCCGAGTGGATGAATTGGATTTCTGAAGTCGGAATTTTAGCCTCCTGCACGCTGGTATACATTTGAACAATGATATCACTTCAAATCTAAACCTCCTAGAACTGGCCAAGTACACTAAGAACTTGCAGCTAAGAAAGAAGTACTCCAACATTGTAACTACGGCTTCTGCTAGTGTGATCTTTGCATCCAGTTCAAAAGTAAATTCCATTATTGAGTAGCTGTCCATTAGATATTTAAATATTCCGTAACCGAATTTTGGCAGCGTTAGAACTACAAAAAAGCAGGCAACAATGAGTAAGGTGACTTTGGACTGGTTAATCGCTGTGGAGTCGAGGGTATATTTCTCCTGCCAATCACGATAGGCTTGTTCGCCCATGTGGCGCCCCCTACATATTTGTACCGTCATGACAATGCAACACACTATCACTATGATATACGGCAGTACGTCAGAGACGATTATATCCAACATTGGCCATATGATGTTCTGAAATTCCTCACTGTGTTGGTGGCCGTATTTGGCAAACGTACAATAAAGTTCTGGCATTTTGAAGCCCTCGAGCTCGAGTGGCACCAGCTCGTAGGACCAGAAGAAATGCATGTTGACGCAGACTAGTATGACGGTCAGCAGGAGTATCACAGCACGAGCTCGATCCAAGTTACACAAATTCTCTAGTCGTTCCGGATATTTGACACTAATAAATCCTTCCACGGCCGTTGCGACTATCAACCATCGCGACAGATGGAACAAAAAGTTGAAAACAAAGGGGTAGACTTTGCATATGCTCTCCGAGTAGACCATAAGTTTCTGCGAGATGTCCAGTTTGGCGAGATGGAGCAGCCATTCATTGCCGCAACGTGTGTAGAGAACGACTAGGTCTACCAGGGCTAATACTGATAAATACAGGCATGTTGATAAAACCTGCAACAGAAATTACAATATTGATATTAGAAAATTGTCTGATTTAATTAACTCTGTCAAAAGCGCCGAAAATTAAAATTTGTTTATGGTGATTGAAGATTAAAAACATGGAAAAACATGCACAATTGCAAACATCTAGAGTTAAAATGCCCTATGAGAGTATTTGATAAAAGTTGCATGTGACGAAACTTATTAAACTGATTTTGTGGTTTTGATAATTGTATTTCCGAAATAGTAAACACGAACATAATTAAGTGAAATCGTGAGGCGTCTTTTGCCCCCATTGATATAGTTTTAAGTGCTTACTCTGGATGGGTAACTTACCTTATGACTGAGTTTCATAAGAATAATCACAGAAAGTATGTTGCCTATTGTTCCAATCAACAGTAATAAAGGTGATACGTAGATGAAAATGGAATTTGCAGCCACCGTCTCTGGATATTCAGGGATAGTCCAGTCATAGTAGTCCACATAGTAGTCTGACATGTTGCTGCCATTTCCTGAAAGCAGTAAAACGTTGTTGTCAGTTAGTCACTGTTCGCAGTGGTGAAAACACAAAAGCGGTGCCTCATTCAAAACAAGAGAAACAAATTGTCCAGGGAGAATCGAAAATCCAAATGTTTTCGGGTGTCATTGTCCGCGGAGTCCTTGCCCGGTACCTGCAGAAAGTTAAGACTAACGGAAAACACATTTCTTGTATTTATGTCAGTGATAAGTAAGGTGAAGCGAGTATGAAATGGAGCCAGTGATAGCTGTCTTTCGGAGATCCCTGCTGGTTGTAAGCTGAGAATAATTCCTACAAGAGAGCCTTTCTGTTTCCATTTACAACAAACGCACATGAGCATTTACAACGTTCCTAATGTTCGTGCAAATATCCATAAACACTCAGTGACAAGTTAGGACATGAAGTGCACGCCTCCAGTATTCTATCTATAAATTTTTGAAGCTGAATTATGCCAAAAATACAATTAACTTTTACAAGAGGTTTGTATCAGTTTTCATGAGAGTTTTTTGACCTGTAATGTAATCCGAAACGTTTGTTCCTTTTTGCTTCTGATAAAGTACATCTGCAACTGCTTCAGTGTTTATGTGAAAGTATCTGATCAAAACTAATAAATATAAGCTGCAAGATATTGAAAAGCTGTCAAATTAAATGTTTCTGCTCCCTGTTGAAAGGGTAAGCTGTCAAATTTTCGTGTAAAGCTCAGGAGTCTATAAAAATGAAGGAACTAAACCTAACTGTACTAAGCAAAGTAGACAAATGTTACGAAAACAGATGTACCAAACCACAGAAGGAAAGTACAACATGGGGGAATGAACTGAATTTAAATTACTAACATAACTTGGAGTTAACAAAAAACATTGCTTCGGTAAATAGTCATTATTTGTCAGATGTTGCTTTCTCGCAACACCTGTTGCAAGTTCGAAACACCTGAAAGGCTTAGTGAATCACATTCCTGTAAAGTTGTATAATCCGTTTTAACTGTTTCAACAACTGTGTAATGACTGCTGTAAGTTGTTGTACTTCCAAACAAAATGTTGTGATTAGAAATAAAATCCATGTGTGTCCACAGATTATCCGTATCGTTATGCTAAATGCCTGGACAGAGTGAATACATATTGATTTTTATCAACAAATGTTGATTCAGATACATAATACATTAATATAAACGAACAAATAGTTATCAATTGAACAGATGTGAACTTGTTTTAGTTTGCTTTTTAGGACAAGGGAAAATATGGGCTGTGTTAAGCACATGAAAGTGTAGTTTTGTTTTGTTTTGTTTTGTATCTGATAGTTAAATAGTTTAAAAAATAGAGGACAAGTAATGTTATTCAAGACCATGTGCAAGCTCATTTTTTTTCACTTAAACACAGTGGAATGACAATGGCAATATCGTCCCAACCTAAAGAAAAATATCGGAAATACTCATAAAATTGAGATACACATAATGTATCTTCCCAATCCTTCCAAAATAACGGTTATCATAAAAATCCACCATTTTTTCCAAAACAACGAAGTCAGAAGCAGCAGTCTCTATGTATTTAATATCCGCTTTATAAAAATTGTCTTGATGTAATAATATAAACTTTTTTGACTTTGCCGACGTGACTTGAAAACCAGATCTCTTTTTTTTTCAACGTATCGTCTCCACGATGTGCAGTAAGTTAATTTCAACCTCCGCATAGACAGCAAATTTCAATATTGTAATCCCTGCAGTTACAGAGTGGGATATTAGCATTGCTGAAGCTTTGCTATGGATATGAAGGGCCCCAGTGGATGCCGTGTGGAATAAAACAAAAGTCTTAGAGATTGTCCTATGGCCCTTTTTACCATTAACCACCAACCACCTTTGTTGATATCGATAACATAAGGACTTTCAGTAGAAGCAAAAGGTTATGGTGATCTTCAGAAGCCTTTTCCTCATCTGTTGCTTTAGAATCTTTGAGCGTTAACTTTTAAGCTAATGAAAAGTTAAAAGTTGGCAGTTGTATCCACGTCACGGTATTTCGATTATAGCACTACTGAACTCATCGAAAATGTCGATAAACGGCTAAATTTTACAGCAGACCAAAGGAAAGCAAGACTGACTGCTCTCGCATAATGGTTTGTGCCTTTTTGCTGAATCCGTAGAGAAATGTTCCGGACGAAAATTTAAAGCTGCATAGAAAGATAAATTTCCAGTGTAAGAGTGGCCAGGCAACAAAAATAAAAGGGCGAAATTGGTCTTTTTTGTAAACACCATATTCTAATTTATGTCAGCACGACATAACAATAGTGAATAATAGGGAAAACACCTAAAAATCTACCCATATGCAATTTAACTCTACAAATTAAATACTTGACTTGTAACCAACGAATTATCTACTAAATACAGATAAAGGGTCATGAAGCCTTCATAGGATGTAATGTTAATTTCTTTACTGAGATCCTAAAAAGTCCGTTGCATCAAATGTTTACAATTTAGTGAAAGGTAAATGTAAGTTTTTTGGCTGCTTCAGTATCAAAGATGCGCAAACAATAGATATTCAACGTGACCAGGCTACTTAAAGCTGAACACATTAAGTATATTTGTTTCCCACTTGAGAATTGTAATTTTGCTCAAGAAAGGCATGGTCATGATGGTAAAATATAGTTTGGTTGATTCGTGTAATAATTTCTGATATTCCTTTTATTTTTCTTCAATTACAATAATGCAAGGGAGAATAGCAGGCAACAAGCATCACAATTAATAGTCGGCATAAATGCTCACTGTTCGATAAGTACGACAAATGTTTTGAAGTCACCATTGGGTATTGCAGTTAATGCATCCGCTTTAGTTTAAAATTTGGTTTACAAATCAAAACGTCGATGTAAGCATACTTTTTTTTTAAATCAAATTAGCTTTGGCACTAAAAAGTAATTCTTGAAGCCACGCTGAATTAGACTTTGCAGAGAGACCTTTCTTGACATTAACTTTTTTCTTTTTTATTTAATATGTGACTTTTAAGAAGAAACTCATTCTGGAGAAATATGTTGAAGTGAAAAGTTAAATTACGGTTTCATGATACTCTTTGCGCAAGAAAAAAAATTCCTACTGCTGTTCGAGGCAATTTCAAATAAATACTGTGCGATCAATTTTTGCAGTTTTAATTTGTTTAGATCCATCAGTGGTCAACCTGAGCCGAATTCCAGTAAAACCAGACTTAGAATTTCACCCGTTAATTTGTTTTATTACGAGTACTACCTGCTTTGAAAAACAATACAAATATATGATGCGGGATCATTTCTATGCGTATACCCGTTCTTATATTGCGTGGTGTTTAAATGATTGCATCAACGGCAGCATCAATTTCAAACAGTCTGTTACATGAATCAACACCTAAGACTCTCTTGATGAAACTATAATGTATGGCTACTTAAGTGTGGAGACTCCGCGACAGGTTCGAGGAACAAGTTTTGTAAATGATGACAGAGTGGCTGTTTTTTGGCAAACAAAAGGACCATTCGTGGTGTCCACGCCAAAACTGGAAATAGATGGAGCAAGTTGCTGTCTACCTTTTCTTTGCCGCATATGAATTGAAGTGCATTGTGGTTTGTGGAATCGCATACTTTGGTCATATTCATACCGAAAGATGGATTGGACGACTATCTCGTACAAAGTTCTTCTAAAACATTTTGTCCAGATTCTCGCAAGTTCATATTGGGCTTACTTAATGTCTTTCCTTTTTGTTCATACCAGTGCGACAGACTCGGTATTTTTGTAATTTTGAGAACATCGGGGAAAAGAAAAAACACTTTCGTCTACATGCTGTTCAGTTAAATCCCGCTGTATGAACTGTTTTATAAAATACTGAGTAACCGTATCTTGTCTGAAATTCTAGATACAATTCACTTTGCTATGAGACAATTGTATTTAAGTACCTTTCATATTTTCACGAAAAAAGGTTCTCATAGCGAAAAAATAATTCAGGAAATGTGCAGGATACTGTATTAAATGTAACACTTAAAACCGTTTGTCTTCTCGGAGGAATGTTTCTGTCAATATGCGAATTCTTTGCTGATGGAATCCACACAGACAGTCGTGCTCCAAGTTTTAAATAGTTTCGCAATTTAATTCCGTTCAATTTTCAGATTAATAAGGTAACTTCTCCGTTATTGTATTACACGTACAGAAAAAAACACGAGGAAACTCAATACTCATGTAGGCTGCACCAAATATCAAACTACTTTGGAGTAGAACTTATGTCATAACGATGATTTAAAACATGGATTATAATTAAGCAATAATTAAGCATATATAATGAATGGAGACTGTAAATTTTTCGTTCTTAAGAAAAACTAATATTTTTACAATGGTCGCCTAACTTGAGTAATTGATTTAAAACTTTCATGTGGAACCGGTGTTTATATGTAATGAAACCCATCATATGTCTTTGTAGATAGGTACTTACCTTGATAGTAATTCCGCAATTCATCATCATTTTCAAACTTCCCAGCCATATTAGTCCATTGCATAGAATTATCAATTCAAGTTAAACTATGTCTGAACATGGAACAATCCTTTTTGACATAGATAGTGATGCTATGATGTAGCGGTCGTTGAATGCTGTTATCACTCCAAGTACAATAGTGTTGGATAATCAATATTTATGAAAAACAGACGAGAACAATTCCAAGTCAAAACCGACATAAATCCAGGAAGGTGAAGGCTTCATTAATCACAAAGTGTGATGCATCAACTGACACCAAAGTATCAACATATTGGCATCCATATTCCGATTAAATTTGATAAATTTGGGACGAATGTCAGGTGCATCCCACAGCGGATGAGAACACAAAACCCTACGTTGACTTTCAGATGAGTTAAACGTTGGTGTGTTGTGCCTAAATTAGCACTAACAAGAGCCTATTTGACACGTGTTAAATAAAAAGTAATGGCAAAATGTAATAAGTGTTGAATTAAGTTGTGAAAGCACGTCATTTGGTGAATTGTCAAGTCGTGCTCCAAATGGCTTTCAACGAACATAACAAGATCTCGTAACTGGAATGCCCTCAAAATGGAAATGTTCGCTGAAAGTAACTAGTCTATTATAAAAACTGATTCCTCTGATCAACCATAAATGATAGCAGCCTAGTTTATGTGTTTGACCACTAACGTTATGGACCTTTATTCCGAATGGATTGAGAAACACAATCTTGTTTCTCTCACAATTGAACAGTAATTTGACATCAAACTAAATGCATCCAGTATCGTGGGGGAAATAAATTCCCAGATCAGACTTAAACACTGCACACAGGTATTTATAAAGTGTCATCTTTTCAAGATAAGAAAGAACTTTGAATTTATATCCGTCTGTGTTTTGTGTGGATGGTCAGTTAAAACATGAGGCCAGCCGGCAGCAGAATCGAGAAGTATTTAAAAATGACGATTTTAGAGGCAAAACTGACGAAACAGAATCAGCGGTTACATCGACCTGACCAAAAGTCATTTAAACAGAGGAAGTACTTGATGTCTAATTAGTCACAAACAAGTAAAATAAATATTCCTGTTCGTTCCCAGACGAATGTTATTACAGGTGAAGTAAATTTAAGTGTTTCAGCCAGTTTACGATGGCCCCAATTTGACCTGTGTTACCTTGTACCAAATCATATTTATGATCGCTAATTCTTGGCGACGGTGCGGTAAACCCAACAATCACGCTGCATGTAAGTCTTACCTGCAAGTGTAAAATAGTAGTACTCTTGGAGTTTATAATAATCCTCTGATTTACCGCTATCCATTTTGTATTTATAATCTTATTATTCATTAGATATTGTTGAATGAACATTAAATCCGTATCATACTTTATTTCCAGTCCTGTCCCGTGTTGTGCTTTTTTCAAAGTCTGACTTGTAAATTACATAAAAATAAATATCACAACACACTGCTGTGCAATGAAACCATAAACTATCTACTGTTTGGATTAGGTTTTGCGACTCGCAGAGATACAACATATGAAAAACAACCATTATGAAGCAGGCTACAGAAATGTAGTACCAGCACAAATGAAAAGTACAGAACATGATTCGTATTGCCTGCATTTATGTTAAAAAAAACTCGCTATTAACATGTTTGCAAACTATAATGGGATACTATTATCGCAATTTTCTGTTTCGTTTGTAGCGTGGTACATTTGAAAGATTAATCCACGCAGTCTAGTTTGTAATAGACTTTCAAAATGGCTTAATTTGATTGATAGTTTCGTCGTGACAAGCTAAATGTATTGATAGTAGATGAAATGTAAAATCTACATTGAAAACTATGATTTTACTCAGATATTTTCTTTATGCATCGCATATATCAAAGTTGGCATCTTATATCAAAGCTTACAAAGTCTGCACTTGCAGACGATAAGGAAATTTGTGTCCAAATATTGGTTGTTTAATGCATCAACTTGTCAAAGGTTGGACCAGACCAAGTCGATGAGTCAATGACTCTTCAATCACCCTTGTACTCAACGTTATTGGAGTGAACGTATGCGAAAATTACAAACAAATGTATTCTTACCTATGATCGAAGAATAAGGATAACTGTGGTATCCGTAAAACTCTCGCCCCTGTTGGCTCATCGTAAAGGTTAAATGACAGTGTTCGATGTTAAGCTGTACGTCAAATTCTCTCTTTGATAGAAAGAAGTATCCGAATGTCTCCTAATTAGAGACCAGTATCGAATGTACATCAACAATCCATAGGCAAAGTAACGATAATTAACCAAGTGGCAAAATCTTTTCGGTTAATTAAGCTTGGTTAAGTATTGTACACAACACAAGTGTGAAAGACGATATTTAACTTTGGTTCAATATCCATTACTTTGCAAGTATTGGCGAAAGCGCACATATATTGCTCCTCAGATGTTACTTAAGCAGGACCAAGTGTGTAAATGCCACAGCATCGTGAAAACCCGTGGAGTTTTTCCGTCGCATGAGAATAACGAAAGGTAATACAAAAGTGACATTGGCAGACAACCGTGGGAAGTGCGAAATGAAGATGAAGTTCCTCCTTCGACTTTTCTTGAGAGGAGTACTGAATTATGCAGCAAACAAGGAATTAAAATAAAAGGTCATTGCAAATATGAAAAATCTACAGTACAGCTGCAGTATTTATCAGTCCCAACTGTAATTGTAAACCACGAGCGCAGCTCCACACATTCCAGTTTAACGCAATTTGCCGTTATTTTCCAGAATTTAGTCTGTAATTATTTTATCAGCATAATTATTATTATAACCAGCAGATAATGTAGTAATTAATTTTTTAATCAAGTCTTTGCTTTAAATAACATGACAGACGTATCTGCAATGCCTCTTTATCGAAGTAAGTTTCAATTGGGATTGAGGTATCTCAGCAAACCTCCCCATCCTTTCACTATCTTCCCCGACCGTACTTCTTTTAAACTTTGAAGTGTTGTTTTCGTCTTGCTGAACAAATAGAGAAATATGTCTGAACACATCACTTAGGGCATGGAATGGCATTATATCGTGATCTAGTTTGATCATATTTGAAGAGAGGGTAAGATCGCACAATTTATGTTCTCCGATTGCTGATGAGGGATCAACAGGAGAACCATGAATAATGTAGAACGGTTACAATAATTTTTATGTTGCAACATAAAGCTGTCGTCATATTGTTATATCCGTTTAGGGAACTGTTGCAGACCATAATATGGTAAACGAAACAATCAAATACAGTCACAGAGGTGATAAAAACAGGCAGAAGGTCTTAAAGACCTTGGATGCACTTCCAAGTCCTTTTCGCACTCAAGTCATGCCTTTTGTCCTTTTTATACTGAATTAATATAATCTGTAATTAAGAATATTCATGTTCTTAGAGTGAGATAACATGAATCAACAGAAATTTGTGTTTGCTCTGTGATGTAGCTATTTTCGTGTTATCGCATGAAGTCATAAAGGCGAAAAGGCCGTTATAGCTCTTGTATCGTTGTGTGTATGATAGTGAACTGCATGTGGATAAATGCGTAAAAAGATATTACCACACGGACCTTGGAGACCAGATATTATTGTACTCAGAAATATATTCCGGTAGTGACAGCGTTCACTCATAAAATGGTGTTAATTTGATCAAAATGTTATTCGTCACATTCAGAAATTCACTTTACATTGATCAAAAAGAAAACAGATATTCTACGTTGTGTACTATTATGCTGTGCCGTTTAAAAGCAGCAGATATCTCGCACTTTCTGTCGTTTTATTGAAGGAAAAAATCCCGATTACTTAGGAAATAAGTGACATACACGTAGAACAATTGCATTGGAAGAATAACAGCTACAAGTATTGAGTCCCTGATGGATCATAACTGATAAAGCCAATTTGTTAAAGACGAATATTTATGACAAAGCGAATCAACGTTTCCCACATGTAATGTTCTATGAATGAGAAAGCTGTGACAAGACTTTTGAAACTGCCTCAGCAGTCGCACATTCTGAATGAGAACGTTAATCTGTGACGAGAACATTTAAGGTCAGAACTGTATGACGTGCCAAATGGACTTGTTGCTGTATTGTTGCAAAAATGACGTTGTTCTGCATAAATTTTAAACAGACATTACGCAAACTCTAGTTTATGTAAATTATCAGTGTTAAAATATCCGAACATCCTACATCATTAATCTTACAGAATGTTTTCAGTTTTGGCTTAATGGCTTTATAGGGTCACGAATTGTCGTTTGTCCGTCGTCGTTGTTGTCATCATTGACGTTCTCGTCATCTGTACACACTCACTCACTCACTATTGATCATAGAGACTTTAAACCTTACTACTAGACGTACAGTTGATGACACAGAATTAATGTTTGGCAGTCTTATGCATCTACATACCCGCTTTTTATTCTACAAAATTTATATTGACGCCACCAAGATTTCCAGTTTTTTTCCATAGTTCACACATTGCAGACTTATCATGGTTTTTTGATAATGCCAAATGATCTCAAGTCCCTGTTTAACCAGCAAAAGTGTACACGAGAACAATATCAATATCGAAAATTATCGTTTTTCTTCCCAGAACGACTGTCTGGTATTGCACAATAAATGCTTTACATGTTATTTCCCTTTTGATGCAGTGATAGATTCAATTATGGCCTACAGTAGTGGCACAAGTAGAAGGTTGAAATATGAAAGAGCTGGATGTATGAACGATGATTTGTGAACTTATTAGTTACAGTTCACCTTCAGATTCAGCTCTGGTTAACATACGTCACTTTCATATGCCACACATCTGATCTCATCCACCTTAGTAAAAAACAACATCTGCAAAATGTTTTACATGTTACTTTGTGTTGTTTGGAAGATGTATGCCATGTAATAATGTATTGAGCAGTAAATAAAAAGTCTCGAAACAATGTGAATTATGTTTTTTGATTTTTACAGTTCATCTTATTGGCCCCTGCGTAGCTAGGGGCCTACTTGGTCAATCCATTTTAGATTCAAACGCTTTTTTTTCGTGAAGATTATGTTCATGCTTTGTCTGTGTCTCGAAAGGGGTGGAATATTGTATTACGTCGTGATCCTGCAGACTGTTTTACCAATGGTTGTAACCATGAAATTCTTCGTCTGTGGGGTGCTAACATAGATTTCCAGTTTGTGTTTGATGAGGTGACTTGCATAATATACATATCATCTTATATGATGAAGGGTGAGAGGGCACTTGGAGAAGTTCTACAAAGTGTTGCAAAGGAATGTATGAGTGACCCAATTGAAGAAAAATTGAAGAAGATAGGGAAAGCATTCATGGGTAAGCGGGTTGTTGGTGCGCCAGAGGCTGCTATGCGCGTGCTGTCTATGTGGGTCATGCGGAAAAGTCGAAAGGTTAATTTTGTTAATTCTAACACACGTGATGACAGGCCAAGTGTGCCAAAAAGAGATGATGTGTTGGAAAAGATGGATGAAGAGGAAGAAAATATTTACCAGACGAGTATCCATGACAGGTACGCAGCTC
>JBCAUI010500518.1:0-13348 GCA_038406195.1 Haplosyllis anthogorgicola | reverse complement strand
CAACTTGAGCTACTGTGCCCCGAGTCGATGACTACACAAAGTGTAAGTGTGTGTCTTAACTACTTGCACCACAGGGGGTCGTGTGAAAACAGTGGTTTCAAAATTTCGATGCATAATGCGACATCATAGATCACGTAATCTTTGAGTTTACTGTCGTTTTCATACCAAAGCACCATTCCCCTTGAAAGGGAACTAAGAAAGTTGGACCCGATATTTTTAGAACGCTTACCGACCAAAAACATGCGTTAGAGACATTTTTGAGAACTGGGCTTATATCAGATAACCTTCTGAAATTTATTTGGAGAAATGTCACTGAAAGTGACGTTATAAACAATTTGGCTGTAACTCTGCTAAAGCTCTTCAATTTATGTTATGAAGAAGAGGCTAAAACAGCTGATGAACCGATCGCTCAACCATCAGCGAGCTATCTTCCACCTAGGTTGTATTTCCCGTGGTTCGTGAGAAAAGTCATCGACAAAAAAGAAATGTCAAGTTTTGGCCAGATCAACCATCCCCAGGAACTGTTCCTTTAAAATGTGTCTTTACATTTCAACACCGTATCCCTGTCTCTTTATACGAACAGTCCCGACACATTTTCCTCACCAGTTAACGTTTGTAGTTGAAAGCAAATAAATCTGATGTTTTACAGAAAACATGTCACTTTCTGACGAGGTCATGGTCCAAACTGTGGTGTCAGCTATTGCTGTTACAAACGATGGTAAATTCTTTTGACATCAGGTTGATTAGTGTTGGAAATTGTTGATGCTGAGTCAACTTTATCCATAAACCATAGTTGATCTATGCATTCCTTTCTAGAAAACAAGGAAACTGATATACTTGTTAAATAACCACCTTTCTCCGTTTAGAAAGCCCAACTTGTCTAATTGCTAAAACAGTTCTACCAAATGGTTTTAGATTGTTGCTACTTTGAAAATTACATTAGCGCTAGACCAAGATCAATGATATCCAGTGAGGAAATGCCCAGAAAATTAGTCTAAACATATGCCCTCAAAATCGAGAGAATTCGGCAAATGCTATATGAAAGTGACTTTTTCCCGGCCGGGGAGGGGAGAACGGGGCAGCGCCTGCACCTACGTTTCTAATATCTTCCAACGCTGCATTTCCCACATTTACCTACAATAATTGAAAATTGCATGTAACTGTATTTTAAAGCCTGTTCCTCATGTTAGAATAATTATTTTAACTGTAATCTAAATACTGAGTCCGCATTTCTTTTTTAACCACTAATCTTGTATTTAGAGCGTTTCAACTCGAAATTTTCCTGCACATACCTGTGCTGTAACATCACCTGACCTGTCATTTGTCGTTGCACAAAGTTAAAGTTTGCACGAAAGTCCATATTTCATTTGGGGTTTTACACTACAGTACTGCAGGTTAGTGCAATTCTTCCACAGACTTTTCGATTATAGTTTTCAGAAATGTATCTATCTCATATGTAAGTAAAGATCTTTTTGCTAATAAAAAGGTGTAAGACTTTTAGGATATGTACGCATTATGTGTCTACATTTGAACAAAAATAGGTCAAAAGAAATGTGTAGCACAATTAATATTATTGCAATTTAATCATTCAATTAAATTTAACAATGACTAAGTAAACATGAACGAGAGGACTTTTTCACTTGGTACATTACATGAAAAGTGTTGGAACAAAATAATATTAAGATAAATTAATATATTTGGCCTATCAGGGCTTGAGAACATTTTCAACGGTCATGATCTACATACACTATTCATAACGCTTCAGTGATCACAATATAATATTATCAGGCCTAAATGTAGATACAAACGCCAGATAATTTAAGTCGTAAAAGTAAACTAGAAAAAATCTTAAACAGGCTCTTGTCGACCTCTGGAAAAGATTACTCCATGAGGAAAGATATTTGAAGAATCTTCATCCTTACATATTAATAAATTCGTTTGTTGTTTAGAAAGTAAGTAGATTGGCTACTTAGTTCCCGAAACTTTTCAATCGTGTCTACCATAGAATTCGTGAGCAAAACAAGGTGTACACAGTTTTGTTACAGAACTACATTATTATTTTTTCTTATTTTTATTAGGAAATGCAGATGTTGTTTGGCACGTATTAACCAACGAAGAAAGCAAATTGAAGATTAAACAGGTAAAGCGATTTTTTATGGATCGGGTAACTCACTAGGGAACAAGACTAGGGAAAGATCCCATGTTTTTAAACATTTTTCTTCCCAAATAAAACTTATGGCATTGGACAATAAGACCACTTCTTGGCATGGGGTGATGTAATCAGAAATATAAAATACCCAACTTGAATGGCACTCCTTCGATTTTTTTTCTGTCAACGTGTAGGAGGAATATATTGGTTTTTTTTACAAAGGATTTATTTATTAGATCGAATGGGTGCATTAAAATGAAATCAAGTAAATATATGTATCGGAATCTACTATTTACATTAAGAAATTGAGTGTTTTGTCTACATGTACAAAAAATGCACTTTCTAGGGCTTGGAAATACTTAGCGCAGGCGGAGAAATAAAAACCAGCAATGTCTGGACAGGAGAGTCAAACTGAGGCACTGAATAAAACAACTAACACACAAGACACGAATGATTCTAATTTAAATACTGGGAATAACGTTGAAAATATTGAGCGAAATAACCAGCACATGGGGGACCATGCAGTCCCAATTCCTAAAACAGACACGGAAGAGAAAATAGCAAGTTTCAACCAAATCACTATTGCTGGTTACGATTCTTCTACTGGTCTTGACACGTATGGGTGCACATTCGAAGAAACTTTACGTAAATGTGAGACACCTCCAACATGTATTAAATTTATTGACACAAAGCAAGTGAAAGGAGACATACTTCCTAAAGATCTTGTTAACGTGGCCTCTCTTGAAACTATAGATATATCAGATTGTGGATTAAGAGAAATTCCACAAGTACTGCTACAAATGAAACAACTGAGAGAGTTGAAGGCATCAAACAACCAAATATCATCACTACCAAATGAATGGGACCAGCTTGATCTAAAATCTTTAGACATTAGTCAAAATGCAATAACTGAAGTGCAACCGTCCTTAAAACGTCTAGAACATTTAGAATCGCTGATCATGAAAGATTGCAATTTGACAGAATTTCCGTATTTGGCTTTAGAATTAATACATCTAAAGACTCTTGATTTAGATAATAATCTAATTGGCTTCATATCTCAGACTGAAAACAAATTGTACAATTTAGAAAATTTAAGTTTGAAAAATTGTCTACTCATGGAAATACCGAAATGGCTAATCTCCAATTTAAATGAGCTCGACGTTAGAGAGAATCTAATTCGGGAATTTCCTATGGGTCTATGTAACAGAATCAGAGTGCTAAGAATGAGTTATCTTAGTCATTTCGATATTATTCCATATGACATTTTAGTTTTACACAATTTGAAGAAGTTAGACATTTCACATTGTGGGCTTCGAACTTTTCCGTCTGAAATTCTGAAACTTGAAAATTTACAAAGCCTGAATATTATGAACAATAACATTCATGATATACCCAGGGAATTAGAAAAACTTGACCTTATTGAGTTGTATATTGGATGTAACCCATTTGATCAATTTCCTGATTTTCTTGACATGCTTTTAAATTTGGAAGTCATTGATTTGACAAATTGCTTCCTGGAAACTTTTCCGTTCGATTGTAAGAAGTTAATTCACCTGAAAGAAATAAATATTTCAAATAACCACATAAAATATATTCCTGATAATATATGTCAATTGAAGCTGAAGACACTCGTGTTGGCTGAAAATTTTATAAAACAGCTGCCGCCATTATTTGGTCAAATGCAGGAACTAGAGGTTCTTGATTTGTCTTCAACAAGAATAAGGACAATTCCTTCTCAAATATTTAGCTTACCTACCTTGGGAAAGTTGCTTATGAAGAATAATGCAATCCGTGATTTTCCCGAAGACTGGGGTGATTGCATTAATACAAAGTATTTGGATCTCAGTGAAAATCCCAGGATCACTGTGTCTCCATCAATTTTGCAATTACAAAAACTAGAAACACTTTTGCTTGAAACATGTTATATCTCTGAATTTCCAAAATATTTACTAGGATTACCTCGTTTGAAAGATTTGCATCTGAAAAATAATTTAATTAAATCAGTACCAAATAATTTTGAAATAATCAATCTTCAACTGTTGGATCTTGAAGGAAACCTGCTGCAAACGCTTCCCGAAGCGTTTAGCTCGCAGTCCAAGCTGTGTCACCTCAATCTATCCTCGTGCAGATTTAAGGAGTTTCCCAACATCATCCTGAAACTTAGAAAATTGAAATATATAGATATCAGTGATAATTACCTTTCTGCTCTCCCAAGAGACTGGAGAGAACTAAATCCGAGTAAACTTATTGTGCAAAAGAATCTACTGCGCGGCATCGACAAATCACTGAGAGAGCTAAAGGATCTCGTTACGTTGCATATAGACAACTGTTTATTGTCTGATGTTCCATTGTGTTTGAGAGAAATGGTGGCGCTAACCAGGTTGTACATGAAAGGCAATAACATCACTTGTTTCTCTCCTGACGCGCTACCAACCAACTTAATCTTACTTGATCTAAGTAGTAACCCTCTTCCAACATTACCCCAAGCAGTCAGTAAATGTACTAAGCTGTCCAAACTTCTCTGTAATGATTGTGGCATAGATGAGATCCCAGAGTTCATCCTCCGAATGAAAGAACTGAGGGAACTACAGATAGCTGACAATCATTTACTTTCTCTACCTGATGACTGGGGAGACCTAAATCTAACGCATCTTGACGTGAGCGACAACGTACTATGTGAAGTAAATCCGTCAATCAAAACGCTTTCACGTCTAGAATCACTTAAAATGACAAATTGTAATATCAAGACATTTCCTTACATTGTAGCTGAGTTAAAACTTTTACTATCTCTGACACTAGATAACAATCCCATTGCCAACATAGAAGACTCGGGATATAATCTGACGAATCTGCAATACTTAAGTTTGGTATCTTGCCGGCTCCAACGAATACCAGTATGGCTATTATCAAATGTGAAAGAGCTTGATGCCAGCTCAAACTCGATTCAAAGTTTTCCAGCTAGTCTCTGTAAAGATATTACAAAGATAAAACTTGACAAGAATCAATTAGATAGCATTCCGGAGACTGTATGCTGTCTATCTAACTTGCAGTGGCTTGACGTATCAAACTGTGGACTCAAGCAATTTCCTGATGTTTTGTTACTGAAAAATCTTCGCTGTCTTGATGTTAAAGACAATTTTATACGTATGTTTCCGGAAGAAATAGTTCAACTTGAGTCGTTGAAAGAACTTTACCTGGGAAATAATCCAATAGATGTCTTTCCTGATTTTCTTGACCAGATGCATAATTTAGAGATCATTGATTTAGAAAACTGTTTCCTAGACACATTTCCATTCGACTTTCATAAGTTGACAATGCTGAGAGAATTACATGCTAAAAATAATTTCATAAATGAGATTCCCGAGTCAATGTGTAACCTTAGACTTAACAAGTTACTGTTGAATGGTAATCCTATTCCGCAACTGCCGAATCAATTTAAAGACTTGCAGGAACTGGAGGAGCTAGATTTGTCATCGACTAAATTGGTACATATTCCTGATCAAATACTTAACCTGACTCATTTGCAACACTTACGCATGAGAAACAACGCAATAGAAACTCTTCCCAGTGACTGGGGCAAATGTCAAAGCATAACATTCCTGGATTTGAGTGAAAATACTTTAACGTCACTCTCGTCCGTAACACAGCTACAAAAACTCATATTTTTATTGTTGGATTCATGCTCATTGACCGAGTTTCCGAATGAGGTACTCAACTTACACCATTTGGAATTTCTAACGTTGGAAAACAACTTATTGTTAGAACTTCCAAATGAAATTGATAAGTTACAGTTCGAATGGCTGTATCTAGGTGACAACTTGCTTCACACGTTGCCGGACACGTTCGATTCCCAGGTGAAGCTAAAGCACCTCGACCTCTCATCATGCCGATTTTTCGAATTTCCGTCTGCAACCCTCAAGGTCAGGAATATTAAAAGTTTGAACATGTCAAACAATATCATTCAACTGCTCCCGAATAGCTGGCAGGGTCTTTCCAGTGTTCAAGAACTTTCACTCGACAATAACCCATTGACTATTTTTGACCACAAGTTAAATGAACTCAAATGTTTGGTCGAATTGAAGTTAATAAATTGTTTGCTAACAAACATTCCAGCAGATTTTGCTGCATTAGAAAGGCTGTCACGTCTAGATGTATCGAACAACAAAATTACAGCAAATGGCCTAAAACAACTCCCACCTGATTTAATTGAATTAGTGCTGGAAAATAATCCTCTTGAAATGGTGCCGAGTTCTATGGACAAGCAAGTAAAATTGAGTGCACTTTCTCTTAGTAACTGTGGTCTAGATGAATTGCCGGCTTTTGTTTCTAACTTGAATAGGTTACAAGAGTTGCATATTGGAGGCAATCGGTTGAAAAGCATTCCAAGTGAAATGCAAAATTTGAAACTGCACACTCTAAACATAAACTGGAATTTATTTGAAACTTTAAATTCCCTTGGCCAACTGAAGATGCTTCGAAACCTTGAAGCTTGTGGATGTCAGTTGGAATCGTTTCCAAGAGTTTTGATGCAATTGCCCAAGCTAACAAAGGTAGACTTAGATTGGAATGCTATTGGCACGTTTCCAGATGATCTACAGCATTCTAATATTACCTGCTTACATTTGAACAACGCATCCTTTCCTGTTTTGCCTCAGATTTTTACCAATTTGACCAATTTGAGCAAACTGGAATTAGACAGTTCGAAACTGTTAGATTTTCCTGGCGCTTTATTACAAATCAAATCTTTAAAAGAACTGACTATAGGAGGCAAGAGCGGGGTGTTTTGTAAATTGCCGCGAATGTGGAACTCTCTAAATTTGGGTACGTTTAAATGTCTGGTGTCGCTAAATGATATGCCAACGAGCTTAGAACAACTGAGACAATTGACGGGCGTATATCTTCGTTCTTCATTGGATCCAATACCCGACCAACTGGCTCAATGTAAGTTTTTACGACATATAACTTCATCGTCAGGAATTGTAGGAGGAAAACATCGAAATGTACTGCCGATTGTTTGGAAATGTCAGCAATTGTTATCTCTCCGTTTATCATCATACAGTTTAGTAGACATACCCGATTCCCTAGCAGAACTAACAGAATTAGAACACCTTAGTTTTAACAGCTGTCATTTGCTGACATACCCGAACTCATTAAATCAGTGTCTAAAGAAACTGAAGACGTTAGATATTGGTGATAATGAATTTACCTCATTACCAGAGACGTGGTGTTGCAAAAACATCTCAGTACTAAATTTAATGAGAGCTCCTAGAGAACTTTGGTCTCATTCTTTATCACAGCTAAAAAATCTGAAAGAAGTGAGTATTTCTTATTGTAGATTGAAATTTTTTCCTGATACTCTGATGCAACTTAAAAAACTAGAAAATCTGAATATTGAGAACAATCAGATTGTTAAACTGCCAAATGATTGGCATGGATTACAACTTCGAAAGTTAAACCTGTCAGATAATACATTGTCTGATGAAACTTTCGCATCACTTGAGCAGTTACCAAAGCTCGATACACTGAATATTTCAGGCAATGACATTGTGATCATACCAGAAACTATTTTGTTCCTAAAATATTTAAATATTCTTAATGTTTCTAACAATCCAGATTGTAAGTTTCCAAATGACATGGAAAATCTTGACAATTTAGAAGAATTTAGTGCTTCAACATGCAAGTTAGATGATTTTCCCAGGTTTTTACTCAAATTAAAGAAACTGAAGTACGTTGGATTGAACAATAACAAAATAAAAAGACTTCCGAGTCATTTTGCTTCCCTTTCTCTA
Organism: Haplosyllis anthogorgicola; assembly: GCA_038406195.1. Lineage (NCBI taxonomy): Eukaryota > Metazoa > Annelida > Polychaeta > Phyllodocida > Syllidae > Haplosyllis > Haplosyllis anthogorgicola. The sequence continues at coordinate 5,410 of JBCAUI010500518.1, read as the reverse complement.
CAGCGAATCAGTTTGACCAATAATCCATTGCAAATTTCAACAGATTCACTCTCAGGTGTCAGTGCCTTACGGCTACTTCGCCTTTCCTCGTGTCAGTTGACAGAAATCCCCAGCTGTCTTCTAAATGTGAGTATTTTGGAGACTCTAGATATTCAAGGTAATCGTATAGAAACAATATCAGACCAAATGTACAACATATTGAAGAGAATTCCAAGAGTTGAAATCAGCACCAGTATACTGAAAGAACCACCCAGGGAAGTGTACGAAGCAGGCCATGAGACTATTGAGCGCTACTACAAGGATCTAAAGTTGGGTCGAGCCTGCAAAGTAGGATTTCATAATGTGATTCTGCTTGGTTCTACAACAGCTGGTAAAACCAGCTTAATCAAAAGTTTGATGAGCAATGAGTCTGTTTTGACCGAGAAAGAAGACAGAACTATAGCAATAGATGAAGAGTCCTGGGAGCTGACAGAAGACTTGAATTTTCATGTCATTGATTTTGGCGGTCATGATATTTATGAATTGGTTTATCCAATTTTTCTGAAAGATAGAGAAGCCACAGTGATCATTGCTGTTGACCTATCAACCATATCGGATGCTTATGTAGATAAAAATCTGTTCAGGTGGTTGAATACGGTTTTAAGCTTAAGTGGCACATCTAGTGAAATTATTGTTGCTGGTACTAAGGCTGACCTTTGTAAAGATCAGGCAAGAAATACGCACTATTTGCGCAAAGCAATTGATGAATGGATTGATAAAAGTCTCAATCACGCAGATGAAATTATGAATTCCGAATGCGTTAGAGATCACACTAGAAATGAGATTGAACACTTTAAGTTGATGGCTGTACGCGAAATTAGAACTGTCGCCACCAGTTCTGCTTCAATGACTGGATTTGATATCTTGAAAGATATGCTACTCAACCAAAGTAGAAAAAAGGCAGTAAAACTACCAGAAATGTGGTTTGATTTATACAAAACCATATCAGAGCAAAAGGCACTTCCTTCAACCAAAGGTTATCTGACTACCGATCAACTGGTGGCACGGTTTCCTCGATCCGTGCAAGGACTTAGTGTTAGTCCATGTTTGAAGTATTTGCACCAGCGAGGTGTGGTAATTTGGTACCAAAGTGACAGCGAGCTAAGTGATTACATATTTTATGACACCAGACTTATAATTAATGTTTTGAAAGAAATATTGTCTCACAATTTAGAAAAAGTCTCGGGAGCCAAACCATGCAGAACATATTTTAGAACATTGACTGAGCAACGACAGGCTGTAGCTAAATTTAGATCAACTGGAATAGCATCTGAGATCTTACTGCGGTACGTTTGGAGAGACATCGCCAACACTGATGAAATATTCAATCTGGTAATAACATTTCTTAAACTGTTCAGTCTATGCTATGAAGCTGTTAATGAAAATTCTACCGTTGAAAAACAAAGTAGTCCACCTGCAGCAAGAGGGTCCGCCTCTGACACAAGCAGAATTTTGTACTTTCCATGGTTTGTAAGAAATTCTATTGAAGAAAAAGAATTCATAAAGCTCTGGCCCGAGGAAGTACCCAGCGGCATGATTCCCTTGAAATTTGTCTTCATTTTCGCTCACAAAATTCCCACATCCCTCTTTGAACAATTCAGTGTTCGCTTTCAGACTCTTTTGGTCAAAGGCCACAGAAGGCAAGATTGGAAAAATACGATTTATGTCACTCAAAATGGGATCCAAATACTCATTCATAAAGAAAAAGATCAGACAAAAAACCGTGCTTATTTGGCCATCCAGTCAAGAACAGAGTTGGCCAATGTTCCCCGAATGGTCAAACTATGTGTATCAGTTGTCCAGGAAATGAAGTTTTTAATGAAACTTTATCCTGGAATACTTTACGAAGAGAATTACATGTGCCCTCATTGCATAATGACTCATGCCCAAGATCCAACAACATTGCTACTCGATGAAGCACTTGAGGAATATCCAGGTGACATAATAAGAGTTTGCTGTGAAAACGTTGACAACATAACTGGAGAGGTGCCTGCAGCTCTACATTACCCGAAACTCCTAGGTAAGTGCTTAATTCTATCATACTGTCTGTGAGCGCAGAATTACTAGTAACCCACCGGATTTTAGCGCACCCAGTGCAGCTAGCTAGAAGATTCCAAATCTTGGAGCAAGCTATGTAGATTTAAAATCGCACAAATTTATATTTTATTATTGTAATTAGTGTCGGGATACCACAAAGCAGATTATACTTCTGCAGGGTAGAACAATATGAAAGTTTGTCACAACATCGTGATGAAATCTTTACTAGTTTTTTACCTTGTACATACCCTTAGGTACAACAGAATCTTGGGAGGTGAATGACAAAAGCGCCATGCGGCACCACGCATTGGTACAATCATTTCTGGTGGAACACGAAGGCAACAAAGCGGCTGCACAGATGAGACACAACCAACTTGCAGGTAGAGAGTTACTTTGAAACTCAGTGTTAAGTCAATTGATGTATTTATACATCCACTTACCATTACAGTAGACTAAAGATTTTTCACAGCTCTGAACAATTCAAAAATAGCCTACGGGCTTCCCAGAGTAACTACCTTGACCTTAAAATAAGGTAGAGGTCGCTTATTGGTTCTAGTTGATGTTATGCTTTGATTTCTTTGTAGATGTCAACATAGTGACTGTCTCCAAGTATATCGCGGACGACTCCGAACTACAGGAGATCGGAGTCAACCTGGGACTCCCTCTTCATCAAATCAAATCCATCAGAACAAACCAACAACAAGACATCAACCTCGCCGCCTGTGAAGTGCTGCAGGTTTGGAAGCAGGACAGATTGGAACAGGGCTGGACTACACAACAAATGAAGGAAGAACTCGGGAGAGTTTTGATAGATATGAGTAAATATGATGCAGAGGCAGAGTTGAGTGAGTCGTATTCTACATCAAAATCGCCAAGGAGCTGAACAGATCAATTGTGCAACAGAACATGTAGATTTAACCTTCGTCAGTTTTTGTATTCATTGAATTCGAATTTGCATTCATAAGCAACTAACTAAAGATGACAAGATGGTGAGAAAAAACAAAGACAGAAGTGTAAATGACGGACTGGCAATCCCGACACAATAACTTCATTCTCTTTGCCTTTTCTCACCAAGTCACATGTATATACATATGTTACCATGTACTGTAAATACAATAGAGGTCTTTCTTAATTCATACTCTGTCTAATTTGTTATGTAAGAAAGGATAGAAAATACACCTTTTTATTTTTGTTCACCTGAATTGAACAAGTTTCCAGTTTTGCTGAATTGTAGTATTTATATTGTTTGTATGTTTTCATAACTGTTTCAATCACGGTTATTAATATGAAACCCGTCTAATTGGACAAAATGGAGTACGAATTAAGAAAACTTCCAATGGTGTAGATATGAATCATTTAGACTTTTGTTTTCTCCAAGATTAGTTATTTATTTTGGGAATAATAGAAATTCACATTGTTCTTTCAACAAGCAAAACAACACAGCGTAAATCTCTATTTCTCACAACAAATGACTTTGTTATGTATAAATATGTTTCATGCTTAGGTTAATAATTTCACAATACCTCTGAGTCCTCACTGTCTGTTTGCTAGCCAATGCTTACATTTATTTGTAGTCTTTTATGAATTTTAAATACCACAACAATACTAATACGAAATAGTATTCAAAATATTGTGAATATTGAACAAATATAGTGTTATTTGGTTAGCAGGGATAATACTATTCCAGAAACTTCTATTACTTTCTCATTGTTCTCAATTTTATTTAATCACTACAGCAGAGAAAAAAATACCTACATTTCAGTGCATGAATTAGGAGGAAAAAAAGAGACTGAAGTGTACATGACGGACTGGCAATCCCGACGCCATTACTTTTATCCCTGTTTTTCCTCATTAAGTCATATTTGTAAATAAAGACTTGTAAATATAATATAGTAAAAAAGATTGTCATTGTTTTCGTCCCTTTTGTATTGTGCGTTATGTTACAAAAACAGAACTTCATGCTGTTTAAGTTTCTGATGTTTGTGAAATGAAGAGGCACAAAAAACCATCTCATTACTGTGATATTTTAACACATAAGTCTCTTGTAAATTTTACAAAATAAATATTTGATAAATGATAGAAACAAAATATTGTCATTTTATTTCTGATACTGACCTTTCTCTACGTGGATCACTTTTTTTCAAATTCAAAAATTTGAAAAGTTCTGATGTTCGGATGAAATAGATTTTCTATTTCAATAAGCAAATTTTTTTAAAGCACACAAAACGAAGGGAGTATTCGGGGTATTTTGGGGGTTTTTTTGACGAAATTTTGTATTGAAGATTACTCGTCCAAATAATCCGTCAATCGTAAAAACCATCACAGAAAACTATCCAACAGAAAATCACGTTTCGAAACAATTTCACACTATCGTTTGGAATTTTAGGACTTTTTGTTTTAAATGTTATCTATCCTCTCATGAAAAAGTTACTGAAGATTATAGCAGCATTCAATAATGTAATTTGTTTTTAAATGGTTAGACACAGCCGTTCTTGCCAACAGCGCTACTACGCGTGTGCGGCTGACCAGCTTCAACCCGGCAGACCAGAGCTAGGAACATACTTAGATCAGTAACATCATCCCCGTGCTTCAAAGCCCTGGAAGCTGGCCGCGCTTACAGTTTTATTCACGACATTATTATAAAATGAAGGGAAGTCAAAAATCCCTTTCAATAGTGTGTACTATGAAAACAGCAGTATCTATTTTCCAAAAAAATGATATCCTGTATGTGAAAATAAATAGACCATACTTTTATAAAAAAAATTCATTTTATCTAATCTATTTTCTTATCGAGGTTTTCAGCAGAAGCTTCAGTCTTTGGTATTATTAATTTACATCAGTCTATTCAAAACAGAAAGTTTCCTTATACTATCTGCTTTTCCCTTTTGGGATTTTTCTCGCAAATATTCTGTAATACAAACTCTCAGACGCCCTTCATCACCATGTACAGCAGTTCAAGACTGTCGAAACACTAACGAACGTGACAACTTGACAGTTCTCGTGCTTTTAACCAGGTATTTCAGCTTTAATTAATTTTCGATTGAAAATGAATTGTCCATGAATTGTGTAAAACATATTTCGCATACGAGACAGATATTACACGAGTAATTACAACTTTCATTCAATCTTATATCAACATTACCACTGCAGTTGATTGTGTTTGCTTTGCTCTCACCATGGCATCAAAGATGGATCATATTGCCATACAGTTATGACATATTTTCTACACATTCCCATGCATTGACATACAATGGGTAATTATTGAGCCTCATGCCCGATAGAGGGCATTGAGGCTCTCTGTTTTCACGAGAGATTAGATTTGTGTTCCTGAAAA
>JBCAUI010500507.1:0-13348 GCA_038406195.1 Haplosyllis anthogorgicola | reverse complement strand
GCAATAAACATAGAGTCATCGTAACGCCTCGGGTTAGTGTTATCTGTACCGCAACACACAAGCATAACCCCACGACAGTATACACCCTTATATAGTGTACACCTCTATTGGTGGAAAAGGCAGGTGTTGCACCAGATGTGACCCTCGGGTTCACTGCACTCAAGCAAGTAAGAGTGCAGGTGAGAGATCCACCCTGGATTTAAAACCCATGGGGAAAGTCACACGAAGTCCAAAACAGGGGTAATCAGTGGCCCCATAAATGGACCCTGGTCCAACAAAAACTAAAAACAAAAAAAGTACCAGAAACTGTTTACTGTAACCGTTTTTAACACATTTCTGTTTTCAGCTGGTCGGTATGGAAGATGCGTGTTACGTCAGTGAGCACTCCACGGTAAATGCTCAAGAAAAGAAGATGACGCTCAAATCCAAAAACGTGAGTCGTTTGTTCTTAAATGTAAATGATCAAAAGGTACCATTTTGCCACAGGTGGATTATACCTTTGTCCAGTGTAAAATGCTTTCATTAAAAATTGCTATCTTAAAAAGGTAGTACCCCGTGTGTCATTTGAAATAAATCGTCAAGTTTCACAGATAACTTAATCATGCAAATAAGCTAAATGTCATAAACAAACAATGGTGCGTGGTTTTTTTTCTGTGTATTTTTGTAAAAGAAACAAATGTAAAAAAATTGTTTACTTGAGTTAAATGATGTTAATACTGGGGTGATGACCTTTCCGTACCAAATGTAATGTTATGATCTGATACACAAAGTGTACTGGTATTCCTCAATGAACCTTTGTGCTACATGTTGGCTGTTTATTTTTCAGTTGACGTTTTCTCGGTTTGTTAACCTTGAAGAACACATAGAATACACGCCGCACCCGACAGAACCTAACAGGTAACAACACTAAATCCTGCTGTCTTATGTGCGTGCACGTTGCTGTACAGTAGAACTTGTCTTGAGCGACATCATGTCTTTTTGCGACACTTTTCACTGCAAACAACTTTGTTTAATCAAGTTTAAATTACCCTGTCTTGGGCTACACCCTGCCTTTTACTACACTTTTTGAAGAGAAAAGTTCAGTGTTGCTCAAGACAATACTTAAATACTTAAATTTTAGGAATACTTAAATTTGCCTCGTACAACCTAATTTTAGATTGCAGTTACTTTGCAGGCAACCTTGAGATTTCACTAATTCGAGCCCTGAGTACAGATACTGATGTTTTTATGTTATTACTTACTGTTTTGTTTTTGTTTGTCTTGCAGCACGCTTTTTAAGCAGGAGTCTGTGATCACGGTACAAGGAGTTCCGCTAACCAGCTACATGGAAACCCTGATCGTTAACAGCGCCACATCTAACGCACATAAGGTAATGCTTCATTTACTTTTGAAAGGAAAGAAACAACCAGAAGAGTAGCACCAGCATCTAATATAAACAAACCGTGGTGCATTGTCAACATCCATGTACCTGAAGGAAGTGCTTTTGTGTGTTGGATCACTTATAACAATCTAAAAGCGGCCACTATCTTGAGAAAAATCCTGATACATTCAGTAGGCAGTCTATTTTGAAGTGCAGTGTAAGCATGTGATATATGCATGAACTCTTTGTAAATGCAATGTTTGTTTACATTAAATAGGCATTCTATTTTAAAACGTTTTGCAAAAAGCGATTACTGTTTCAGATACATGTACAGTTGCATTTGATGTAACAGTGCGGATTGTTTATGTTACAGGGACGACAGGCGATGGACTGGGTGTGCCAGAAGGTGAAGGACGAAGCTGCAGACCTGCGCCGTAACCTGGAGAGCACGTGTAAAAACATCGAGACGACGTTCGACAATATCAAACACATGGAGACGAACTTTGAGAATATCTTGCCGAACAACAACAAGTTATGATGACGGCATCGCTTAGTTTTAACCAATTAAAGCTCCTGTGATCAAGATGTATCAATTAGTGCGTTGACTGTCAATGGGCTGCTTCAGCGCCAACTGGTATTGGAATTAACGAGTAACTTTTGTTGTGTAACTGTTGTATAATATGATATGGCGATAATTCTATCACACATTCTCTATTTTGAGACCCATGTTGTTTCTGAACAAAGGTGTACTGCTGGTCTAGTACGCATTTTTGCTAATGGCTATCCTGCATTATCCAATGTTCTTAGAGCCACAATATCAGTTATGCTAAATATTATATTGCACATTTATTTAACAAACAAGAGCCTCACGTTTCGTGGCTGGCCATTGTACATTTATGTGTATGCTTTACAACAGCAAGACTCCAGCCTACCAAAGCAGACATTTCAATAATCAGTTCTACAAATACAAAAACGATTAAACCAAAACAATATCGTACACGCAATATGTATAATGTTCGAGCTCATGAAAAAAAGCAGCTGAAACATATGCGAAGCTGTACAGTACGAAGTAATACAAACTAACATGCAGTGCTAGGCGATTACTAACGACTATATTATATAAAGTCAGGGATGTAAATACAATTAATGGAACAGTTGCCTTATGTGACTTCGGTGCTACGCTTCTGTACCAACATTGTAAACTCATTTAGTTTTGTATCATTAAGTTTGGTGCGAGATGTGAGTTTTAGTTCCACTAAGCTTGATGAGCTACAAAACTAAATGTGTACATTATGACTTATTATTCCATGGTTTGTGATAATAAGGACCAAAATGTGCTGTGATGAATAGCTCACCGTCAACGATTACCATGAGACAATAAGTGTGCTGAGATTCAAAGTTTAAAATGCTGATACAAAACCATTTAGAAAACAACTTATTCTGCTGGCATATGTACTGGTCAAATACTGAAGAACAAAGCGTCATTGCATAAACTAGGAACTAGTAACATATAAAAGACTGACATAGAATTAGACTTAAACAATATTACCAGATCTTTGTTACCTTTTCTTGCCAGCTGCCGGTGCTGAAAATATGTTGTGATGCCACGTTGCTAGGCACATTGATAATGTATGCAGAAAATATTTTACTTATTTATGTGAACGCAAGAAGCTGAAAACATAAGGATGATTATGTTAATGATCGTGTACCCTATGGTATACAGTAGAACCTGTTTTGAGCGACACCAGACTTTTCCAATCCAAAAGTGTCGTAAAAGGCAGGATGTCGCTCGAAGCAGGGGCATTTAAACTGGTCTAAACCATGTTACTTGTGTGGAAAAAGTGTCATAAAAGACAAGATGTCGCTCAAAACAGGTGTCGTTCAAAACAGGTTCTACTGTACTTTGTTACAACTGGTACCCTGTGTTTAGTTGTATTTGGTAGTAAATGTACTGACATTTTGTATATCTTGCGCCACTATGTGTAGTGTGGAGGGGATTATACATCAGTTTGGAGATGCAACTGCAGTAGAACCTGTTTTGAGCGGCACCCTAATTCTTCAGGTCAAAGACGACGTAAAAGGCAGGTATGCCGTATAAAACAGGTAAAATAAACATGAATACTGGGGATGACACTGCCATAAAAGACGGGTATGTCGTAAAAAAAGGTGCCGCGTAAAACAGATTCTACTGTCTGTTCGTGTCACATTTCAAGGCATAATTGAGCAACTTGTTTTGTTTTGTTGTTAAGAGACTCGGTGTAGAAATGGGTATTGAAAAAGTTACTGGCAACTATTGTGGATTTAGTCCCATTGAAAACCACTTATGGCCTTTTTTTTTTAATTATTTGGATTACATTGCACTTTCAGGATTTTCAAAGTGCGGCGATCGGAAAAAAAATAAATAAAAATTGAACTTGGTCCCAAGAAAGCCAAACTGTTTATAAATATCGATAAAATATTTAATATTTCTCAATCGTCTCCTGACGGAACTTGTTACGATGCAAAAATCTTGCCATGCGCATCGTGTTTCAACCTCAAATGAGGTTTGTTTTTTTTTTGAAATCCTGATTTCAAAGTGCGGCGGGAAATGTAATCCAAACAATTAAATAAAAAAAGCCTAATATGACCAGAAAACCAGACATGACACAACGTAACTTTTCGAAACTTAAACATTGTAACTGATTGTGTACGTGCCCTCGAGGAGTACAGTTAGGAAATACTATTTTTGTACTGGTTAAATATGTATAGATGTATTGGGTATTATTGATATGTGTTGGTTTCGGGCGTAGGCTTCGTAAATACTTTGTTAGCGTGGTTAATATCTGTGTATTTATTTAGCCACATTATTGCACATCACTTACCTGAATTGCATTATGGGAAGCCAGGAAATTAAATCCGATAGACAAAACCTCAAGAGGAAATTATTGTCTTCCAAAAGTAAAATTGCTATGAACATGATCGACTGGACTGATTAAATTCGATTTTTGTGTTTTATTTTATTTTTATTTATTTTTTGTTGTTGTGACGTCTCAACTTGAAATGTCGTGAGAATTGTGACGTCACTTTGTAAGTTTTTTTTCTGTTTATTCTGTTTGGAATACACTTGGCCAAAAGGCTGTAAGGATTCTCCGTACATTTTGTAAAAAAGTTGAATTGATGTGTCACGTCACCGTACACAAAGCCGTTGTATTTATTTTCTGAATATTTAGTATTCCTTTATCTGTGCTTGTCACTTCTCATGGTGAGAAAATGACTGGCATCTTGTTTCATGATGAATAAAGTTTGATACCAAGATTTTACACGAGACTGTCGTTTTCATTTCACTCGTGCAATACTTGATGCGTAATTTTGGTAGTGCTAACCAAACGTCTATGTCCTGCAATATTATCGAGGTCAGTAAGTACAGAAGGTCGCGATACCTTCATTCGCTTGGGTGGATTATCGCAAGCGCAGCCTGCTGTAAGTCCATACAGAGTTGGCTCAAGTCAGAACCACACCTGACACACTTCTATTTTATATTTTACTTACAATTAAAGAAGACACGTTAACTTGAAGCACTTTATTTCTATCCAAGTATCTGAACATTTTGGCATTCCATTTAATTCTACATAAAACATAAACTACGCAACAAACTAAATATGGCACTTAACCCTCCGTGCGCAGTTCTAGCTGCGCATACTTACATCAGTATGTCAAGATATGTCGCTTAAATATTGAAATAACATGTAACAGTACTCTTTCACTGTAAATATACAACTATATAGTCCTGTTGCATAAATAAGTATATTGTGTGAAGAGATAAATTTATATAGCAAGATACAAGCGCAACTCACCAGATCAAGATTTCGGAAAGTATGGAAATGTGGAATTATTCTCAAAGAAGATACATATTACATTCATATTTCTATTGTCTTAATAATAACATTCATAGTACTCATCGGGATACCGTGTATTTCAGTTACAGTAGATGTAAACAGTAGCAGATCTCTTAGTAATTTACGTTAGTAAAAACGTGTGTTGTTCTGCGTTTTGTCAATAATGTGCTAAATACAAATGTGTACATTTATACGTGGTTAACAGATAAAAGGCTAAACTAAGGTAACAACTACACGGAATAATATAAAGCACATTTTTGTGTCTTAAACAGAGATGTAAAGTATTGCACAATGTTGGCAGTTACGAAAAAAGAACCGGCGAAACTTGCCTATGTTTACGGATCAAAAATCCACATTTTCTGTTTAAAGGTTTACACATGCGCACTCTGTACACTCTTCACTTGGTCCCGACAACATTTATACATGTATGTATTACATATGTACATGTACTCGCGATTTAAAGTCTTACTGCACTTATTATACATACTTTTGCCTTATCACTTCAACGAGTCAGCGTGGAAACTCAGCGTTTGAAATCAGCACTTGTGTATATCAGCATAAATGGCAAAAAATAATACCATAACGAGCGCATATATGAGTCACATGTAACTCAGAGAAGCCCCTCAATTTCAACTGGAAAGTGCGGTGGCACATTTAACAGGTACACACTTTATGTGATCCTGTGGTTTGCAACTCTTAATTCTTACAGCACACTTCGATAAACCATGACCTATGATGGCCTAATCGTAAATGAATGTACATGTACAATGTACTTATTTCTTAGTCTGCCGAAACAATGAGTTTGAGTGAATGTCATTATCCTGTGTATGCACACACTTGTTATGTTGGTTACGGTAGTATACCCAGTTGCGTAAATATCCTGTTACGTGTAAGGTGCAATAAACGTAAAATATACATTTGTGCAAAATATATAGTCTCATGAATTGTACCATATAATAACCTTGTATACAAATCTTAAGTATAGCATACATTTCCATTCGCAAAATACATGTTTAAATAAAATTATATGTGCTTTATGGGCAAGTACAACCTGTTGTAGTAACATGTGATATTGCATATTAAATGTATAGTCCATGTTCCACTTGAGTCACACGCACTGTTAAATGCCCATGTTCAGAATAACTGTACATGAATAATAACCATACTTTTGGATACCATTTTCACTATTATACATACTACCGTATATACACTACCATATATACACTCCGGACATACACTATACAGAACACAAACATCGTGCTGCGCAGGCGCGCATACCTAATTTATTATGCTCTATTATGAGAAGTTTTTCCAAATTTGATGTCCACTTAATTCACCTGATTAGGTCGGAACTATGTACCTAATACCATTCTGGCAGGTCTACCTTTTATGGTATGCCATTCGTATCAATTTGGACAATTTTTATAATCAAAATCAGTGCACTTGCTGATTTAAAGGCATACCATTTTTGGCATGTATCCTATTTAAGGTATAATTACTGAACATTAAGGTGATATCATTTTGCTATGTATACCATTTATGGTATGATTACTGAAATTGAATCAGTCATCATACTAAAAATGGTATTGCCTTCAAATTAGCAAGTGTACCCAATTGGTGTCAATAGCACACTATAAATGGTAAACATACCAAAAATGGTACTTTGAATAGCTCCTACCTAATTAGGTAAATTAGGTGAAGAAGGTGGACATCGAATTTGGAAAACCTCTATTGTCTATTAACCAGTTCTCAACATTTAACTTCATGCTATCTTACACAACACATAGTGCATAAAGTACAGTAGAACCTGCTTTAACAAGCCACTGCTTTGAGCGGCTACATGGCATTTAACGGCAATTGGCTTGTTTCTTCTCATAGAATACTCATTAAAATTATCATTGCTTTCTGAGGCAGCCTGTCATTTGTGGCCAATTTACGTTGAGAGTAAGGGTGGCCCTCAAAGCAGGTTCTACGTAGATGCACGTCACTTAATAAACAACACCGATTTGGAAAAAAATGCAGAAATGCATGACGGAAGTGCAGTCCGTCTCATTATTATTTATCACAATTTATCACATTTCACTACATAAATGCATCATACGTGAACGGTCTAATCGTTCAAAGCTCCACATGCTTCTTGTGTTGCATTTCATTATTTATTGTTCTGAACAATTCATACTTGTGTTTCTTATGGCACATGCGCATCTTTACATTTTTGTATCTTATTGTTCTTGTCAGCGAATTAAATTTTGCATCACTTTGAAGATATTCATAAAACGACTTGTACTCATACTTTTACTTGTACTCACTTTTCACACACATTTTCTTTTAACAATGCATGGATATGTTGAATTAGACACATAAGTTTGCGATTCAGTGATGTTAAGTTTAGATGTAAATGATTTGTACCGGGTTAAAATATGTAGCCTATTAATACAAAGATGTTTCTGCTTCAAAATGAAAGCAAATACTGAACTTTTTCCTCCAAAAAGTGTCGTAAAAGCCAGGGTGTCGCCCAAGACAGGTTATTTAAACATGTTTAACAATGTTGTATGCTGAGAAAAGTGTTGTAAAAAGACATAATGTCGTTCAAGACAGGTGTCGCTCAAGACAAGTTCTGCTGCATGTAACTTTAGACTGGTGTAGGTCCTTGTGATTTCTTCTCCGTGGGAGGTGCGCCATTTTGAACTGCACCGTTCTGCGTTGTACCATAGTCGGGAGGCAGAGTCGTTTTATTCGGTGCGGAATCATCTGACATCACGTCCTTCTCCCTCTCTCTCCGCTCCTGACGCTTGGTGATGAACTCCAGCAGGATGACCCCGCACATCGCCCACACGAGCAGCCCTCCGACTATGTAGATCTTGGTGCGCGTGCACATGTACTTGGCCGTGGCGAAGTTGAGGCATGCGCCGAGAGACTGGAACATCTTCAGACCGGAGAAAGCTGGCTCCTTGTTGTCCTTGAACACGACCGCAAACAAACCTGACGATAAAGTGGTACATAGTAAATTGTGAGAAGCGGTATACTGTAGAGTCATACAGCAGAACATTAATTTGAACAACAACCTGGATACTGGCAATCCACCTCCGCAAATTACTTGGTTAAGTCATGTTAAATCAGTTACTTTGTGCAGGACAGCAATTTACAAACCTAACACCTGCCTGGGAACCAACCAAGGCTCTCTGTGCTCCAAACTGCTCACAGCAGTCTTGGACCACCCGGATTTAACCACACAGCCTGACCACATGCAGCCCTCACTCCCACTCCTGGCACATATGTGCACACACCAATTTTCTTGCAAATGTGTGCTTTTAACACCAAGAGGACAATGCTGCTGTAAACTTAAATGATTGGCTGACTAAATGTGATCAGGTTCGAGTCTCTGGGCCAGTGATGCGTGACATCAAAATAACGAACAGTAACTTACTGATGAGCTGGGTGAATAGAATCGCCTCGGCCATCCCCCAGAACCCGACGATCACAAACAACACGGGAAGCGTATCCAAGGTGGGTTGCCATAGTAACATAGCAACCAATAGCGACAGGTCGATCACTCCAACTGTAAATACAAAACATAGAAGAAACGTGTTAGATGCACAGGAATCAGACCCTCTGCTGCCAAACAATCAACCAGCAAGATACATGTCACATACATTGCTAAAACCTTTTGTGGTGCAACATAATTCATGCACTTGGTTTAATATACATTGTAGTTTCTGCCTGGGGATTTAATTTGCATCCCCACCTGCCTTTGTATGAGCCTTAATCCCTGTGAGCAGTTTTGGTATTATTCCATGTCTACCCTCTGTTTGTTCCTAATTTTGTACCTTGGTATGTGTCAGGTTTACACTCCAAAGTTTTCTTTTCACATAAAAATGACCTATTTTTTCAGTCTTCAATACATACATTTCTGTAATTTTAAAACTGGCGTTACTTTAAAATTAATCGACTTATAATTGTAAACGTATGGTGACAGTATCTGGTCTGATGAGTTTGGTCTGAGAGGGGATGAGGTTGGACTGTGTACTGAAACCTTTCTGATGACACATGGCTAGTGGAGCAGGGGAGAATTTAGCTCCTGGCGGAAGTGCTCAGTTCTTCTGCATCCGGTTGGGTTCTTTCATCGTAGATTCTCGTTCTAAATCTCGCAGGCAGGAGGATCACTAGCCATGTGTCCAGTGAGCGAGAGAGAACGACTCTCTCTGTTCCAGCCTCCATCTAAAAATGTCAAATTTCAGAAATTTCAATGAAATAAAACGTGAACCGACTTACCTGCCTGACGACACTCAGGCGACTTACACAGTTTCTAAACACTTAAAACTACATTCTTACAGACAGTTTTACTACATATATGTACTTGAAATAATCAAATGCTCGACTAATTTGTTACTCACTCTACTTCATTGCTCAGGAATTACAGTTTGATAAAATAATGATTGAATTTAATTCACATTATTCGGTTTAAGCAGTGCCTTAAAACCATGGAGACGCTTGGAAGTAATGTTGAGGTAAAATTAATAATCGAAGAATACTATGCCTGAGGCAAGGACCTCCTGGTTGACCCAAGAACTTGCAATTGTCTCTGTATAGCTTCACGTTCGCACAGTACATTGTACATCCCTTCCAGCTCTGAAGCCCTGAAGATGCACATATGCACAATAACCCCCTCCCCCTCAATGTATGCATGTATGCATACATGTGCTATGCATTCCACACCCAGTCAGCTGTCCATTTACCCACAATGATGAATACCCCATTCAACCAGGATTATTCACAATTCTGTTTGTACCCCAAGACTATGTGGTGTATATTTGCGCATTATTGTGTATTGGTGGCTCTTTCTAAGTTCCATTACGTTATATAAGGTCGTAACTTGCGTCTTACGCCTAAAGCTCTATAACCCAGTACGTCACGTTACCTGAAACCTTACCGACTCCGGTGGCGCCGGGTGAGGTGAGCGGGCGGCGAGGGTACTACAACAAACCGTCCTACACAGTACAGTGTGCTGACGAGCCTTGAGGAATAAGAGGCAGATTTGACACGGTTAATAGTCGTTTATACATGTACCAGCCTGTCACAGTGTGCACCCGAGGGGTTAGCTCCCATTACGTAACACACGTTACTTACCAGACAGTTCTTCATGTATAGTGAAGTCCGATGATTATCTTGAAATGGGCTACTGAAAAGTCTTTTGGTCCCAAGAATTGTGGCAGAAAAGGATTGACCCACGGTTTTCCCAAATGGGGAGGGGGGGGGGGGGGGTACGGCAAGATTTAAGGTCGGGGAAGGAGTTACAAAATTTTTGGCTCAGAAAACCCACCAGCTATTGGGATATTTTCACTCTCTTGCTTGCTACTTTCACGCATTTAATATTAAATCCTGAGAAGTCCAGACCATGACAAGAATCCAGAATAACAGCCTAATTTCTGCAAGTTTCATACAATGTTATTAAATACCAGTGGCACAGTAATTTTAGGCCACAAGGCTTTGCCTTTACTGAGCCTCCCAGAAAGTTTTTAATACCAGGAATTCACATTGAAAAAAACCCAGACTTTTTATCTAAATTTGGGCTTTCCTCTACAAAGCAGAAGGTGGTTTTATCCGGGCGTAACCGGTTAAGGAGATTGTTCGGATTGACAGCACAAAGAGACGGGGTATTTATACACAAATACAACGAAAAAAGGTGGTAAATAATGCGATACATAAGGTCTAAACGAAGGGTGTAACTGACTTGTCCGATGCGATAACGCTACAAGTTGAGAGAACCGTATTGCCTCTAAATTAGGCCCTCTTAAAATTGAAGCCCCACCTCATATGCTCTTTATTAAGAAAGAAAGAAATGAAGAACGAAAGACGGGAAGAAAGAACGAAAGAAAGGAAGAAAGAAATGAAGAAAGTAAGAAAGGAGGGAAGGATGGGCGAACCAGAATCCAGAATTAAAGATAAATACATATTGAATTCTTTTTGTAAAGAAGTTTTAATCACTTTTATCCATTTAATTTTGTTGTGTTGTAATTTAGTAAAATCTGGGTTGCAGTTGGCAACTTGAGCAGAATGTCTCTCTCAGTCTAATTACAGTGAGGCATTTCAGTATCTGTTACTGTGACACAAAGTGATCATCCTTGTAACATGGTACCTTTTTTCCGATTCGGAGGCAATTGTCCCCTTGGAAAAATGTAAAGTCAAAACCAACGATAAAGAGACGTTTTCAAAATGAGGTGGCATGTAGCTCTACGGACTGAATCCCTGTGAAAAGGGTCTTCAAGCCCATAAGCGACAATTCGGTACTCTCGGGAATAATAGTGAGATGACCATTGACCAATAGACAGTTCGGGCACTGACCCCTCGAGTGTTACATCATGTGACGCGGCAAAAACCAATAAAATTGACCGTGACTCTAGCAAAATTACTCAAGCTGTAAAAACTATATTTTTACCATTATTTTCCATCTGCAGATCTATACTTGTTCCCCCAGTA
Source organism: Haplosyllis anthogorgicola (assembly GCA_038406195.1). Taxonomy (NCBI): domain Eukaryota; kingdom Metazoa; phylum Annelida; class Polychaeta; order Phyllodocida; family Syllidae; genus Haplosyllis; species Haplosyllis anthogorgicola. Next base: position 1,636 of record JBCAUI010500507.1, on the reverse strand, counting down.
TTTTAATATTTCTCCAATTTTTTTTTTTAATTTTTAGATTATGAAGTCACATAAACATGTCGCTTATTCATTTATGTTATTAATCGTTCCAGATTTTTGGAATTACTTTTTACTAATTACCATTAGACTTGCTAATACAGCTGGCTATTACTTTATTTTCTGTATTTGGTACTTTTTCAGACCTATAGTTCTTCAAATAGCATTAACTTTTAAACTGAAGTGGACGAGCATTTGTTTAATGCCAGTTTTACTAACTAGTCCAATTAGTAAAAGAATTTCCATAAACCTCGATTAGGACTGGTGTCCACAATTTCCACAAATCAAACGTAATATTAATTTGCATTCAAATACATGCGTATTTCAATCCATAAAATTCAAATTAGCCAGTAAATTTTTAAATTTGCAATTGAAGTTGTGGACTCCAGTTCCAAACTGAAACAAGACTTGGCTTCTGTTGTGAGACATTATTATTTTACGAATAAAACTCGGAAATACCGATTTAACGCACATAAAACTGATATGATATCAAATGCGTAGTTGCGTAATAGTGCAACCAAGAATGGGCACTTAGGAACTCCGGTGGGATATCATCCCTCCGTGCAATACAGATCTTTTGTAATTGGCTTCGAAATCCCCAATACAGGTGGTATCTAGACCTTAGAGGTCTAAAGTTCTGTATGGTTTGTGAAATCTCCTCCATGAATCGGAAGATTTGGGTTGCAGGGGGGGGGGGGGCTAGCCACATATCCTAACCAAAATGGTTAAGGGTGCACACCTAGAATCCAGTACCTGCAGACAATTTTAAAATATTCGCTTGTGTGCTCATCAATATTTTCCATTTGTCTCAAAACAGAAATCAAGTCGTTTATTTTGCTGTAAAGAAATAATGAAAACATCTAACATGTGATTATGTAACTTAATATGATGAACAAATTGCATCTGATGAAAATGTCCGGTTCTCATAAAGAATTCATTACAAATTCTATTATTACTTCACAGTGTAATATTCCTAATACAAACAACTTCATGTTTGTTGAAACAAAATATTTAGGACATTTAGGTTATTTCACTTTATACCAGACAAGTTCATTGAGGCAAAGTTTGGAGTATGAATAAATTTCATACAATTTCGATTAGAATTGTATTTTATTACGCCGGTTCCCTTACTGGGACCGGCTTCATTCAACGAGTTGAGATTTAGATGGGTTGTCGAGAAATTCCACCATTACTTATATGGACATAAGTTTACAATAGAGACTGACCAGAAGCCTCTAGAATCCATCCTTGCCAAAAGTTTGCTAGATGCCTCTCCACGCATGCAACGATTGCTCATGAAAACAGTGCCATATGACATGACAGTCAAATACATCAAAGGTTCAACAAATGTGATTGCTGATTGCCTTTCCAGAGCTCCAATAACATCTGATACAATTCAACTGCCAATCCTGCAAGTTCATGAAATAACAGATTCATTGCACTGTTCAACTGACTGATTGCAACTCCTCCAACAAGAAACGATTCAAGATGATACTCTTGTGCTTCTCAAACATACAGTCCAGAAAGGATGGCCTGAAAGAATTCAAGACCTACCTCCAGAACTTCACAAATACTGGACCTTCAGAGAAGAAATCACTAT